>JAODAL010005096.1:0-147921 GCA_025379985.1 Phyllomedusa bahiana
CGCTCCCCCTTGGGTAACCCTTGACTACGCTTTGTCCTTCAAACAACACATCAACATACTTACCTCCGCCTGCCGCCTCCACCTGAAAAACATTTCGTGAATCCACTCATTCCTCAACCCTGATACTACAAAAATGCTGGTCCATGCCCTCGTCATCTCCCGCCTAGACTACTGCAACATCCCTCTCTGTGGCCTCCCGTCTAGCACTCTTGCTCCCCTTCAATCCATCCTCAACTCTGCTGCCCGTCTTATCCACCTCTCTCCTCGCTACTCCTCTGCCTCTCCCATCTGCCAATCCAAGTTGCTAACCATGACCTACAAAGCTCTCCATAACCGTTCCCCTCCATACAGATCTGCCTTACTCGCCAGATATTTCCCCTCACGCAATCTCCGCTCCTCACAGGACCCTCTTCTCTGCTTTCCTCTTATCAGCTCCTCACACAACCATCTCCAAGATTTCTCTTGTGCTTCCCCCACACTCTGGAACTCACTGCCCCAACACATCAGACTCTCTTCCACTTTCACCAGCTTCAAAAGCAACCTGAAAACCCATATTTTCAGGATAGCCTTTAAACTATAGTACCCCTGCTGTCACTACACCCTCCACAAACATGTCTGCCCCCACCTTCTGTCTCTTTCCCCCTTCCTTGTAGATTGTAAGCCTTGGTGGGCAGGGTTCTCTTTCCCTCTGTGCCAATTGATTGTCACAAACTGTCAGCATTGAACTTGTTTGACTTATGCTCTGTTTGTAACCCTCTTGAATGTACAGCGCCCTGGAATCAATAATAATAATATGGCCCCCAGTATATAGCTCGGTAGTAATATGGCCCCCAGTATATAGCTGAATAGTTACACAGCCCCCAGTATATAGCTAGGTAATTAGATGGACCCCAGTATGTTGGCAGGTAATTACTGCATATACTCGAGTATAAGCAGACCCGGGTATAAGCCGAGGCATCTACTTTTGCCACAAAAAATCGGGAAAACTTATTGACTCGAGTATAAGCCTAGGGTGGAAAATGCAGCGGCTACTAGTACATTTCAAAAATAAAAATAGATACCAATAAAATTACATAGGCAGGAATATGTCCCCCATAGGCAGGTATATGTCCCCATAGGCAGGTTATAGGCAGGTTTATGTCCCCATAGGTAGTTATAGGCAGATATAGGCAGGTTTATGTCCCCATAGGCAAGTATAGGCAGGTTTATGTCCCCATAGGCAGGTATAGGCAGGTTTATGTCCCCATAGGCAGGTTATAGGCAGGTTTATGTCCCCATAGGTAGTTATAGGCAGATATAGGCAGGTTTATGTCCCCATAGGTAGTTATAGGCAGGGTTATGTCCCCATAGATAGCTATAGGCAGGGTTATGTCCCCATAGGTAGCTATAGGCAGGGTTATGTCCCCATAGATAGCTATAGGCAGGGTTATGTCCCCATAGATAGCTATAGGCAGGGTTATGTCCCCATAGGTAGCTATAGGCAGGGTTATGTCCCCATAGATAGCTATAGGCAGGGTTATGTCCCCATAGGTAGCTATAGGCAGGGTTATGTCCCCATAGGTAGCTATAGGCACAATAGCTTCTTCAGACGACACAAACATACTGCCCAAGTGATCTATATATACAGCCCTATACATCCCCATTTACAGTGGTGCTTCCTCGGCGTCCACACTGCTCAACAGAGCGGGACTCTGCCCCGCTTCTGGCAGTCTAGCTCCAACATGCATAATAAAAACACAGTTAAACAAAAAAGCTCGCTGGTGCTGTGCGCTTGTGCCACTTGGGGACTGGATCCCTGTATCTTGCTCCTGTGTCTATTGAATGCTCCTGCGCATGACTGGAAATGGGCATTCCAGATCATGTGCGTTGCAGCTAGACTGCTGGAAGCGGGGCACTGTGACCGCTGCAAAAAATAAACACTACTAGGATTGTTGTATTTTGTTTATCCTGCCTCCCAAAAGCCTTGATAAAAGGCGATCAAAGCATAATTGTAACCCCATAATGGTACCGGTGAAAACGGCAATACATCACACAAAAAACTAGTCCTTAATCAAGCCCTTAATCAATTACCTACAGTTGAAACCAGAAGTTTACATACACTATATAAAAAGACACATTTGCATGTTTTGTCTCACTATCTGACATGAAATCAGAATAAACCTAATGCCAGAATAATTTTTATATAGTAGTTCTTGTTTCAACTGTATATGAAAAAATAAAAAAGTTAATGCTGTCAGACTATGTAGACATAAAAATGCAAATTTTTATAAATACGTTCCTATTGTGTAAAAGTAGGGAAACATAAAAAATTATATAAAATTGATATTGTTGTAATCATCCTAAACCCATAGTAAAGTTATCCTCTCATTTATACTGCACGACGAATGCTGTAAAAATGAAGCCCAAAAAAAAATGGTGGAACTGCACAGTTCTTTTTTTTAATGGTCCAAAGCTAAAAAAAACTGTGATATACCTGTGGGCTCAAAATGCATAATACACCCAGAGATGAGTTCCTGAAGGGTGTTGAATCCCTGATTGGTTGACTTCTGGAAGGTTTCACCTGTTCTGGTACTTTGGGGGCTTTGCAAATGCGACATGGCATCCAACAAAATCTGTGTTCCAAAAGCCAAATAGCGCTCCCTCCCTAATACGCCCTGTCATGCGCCCAAACAGCAGTTTATACCCATATATAGGGTGTTGCTGTATTCAGAAGAAATTGGATAATTTGCTGTGTTTTTTCATCAACATTCCTTGTGAAAATAAAAGAATGTGTGCTAAACCTGTGTATAATTAGGAAAAATGTAATTTGTTTTTCTTCATGGTCCCCAAAAAAATCTGTGAAACACCTGAGGGGTCAATGTACTCTGTACACCCCTGGATATATTTCTTAAGTTTTTATATATTTTATATATATTCCTTGTAGTTTTAGCACCTTAAGTTGTCTGTTAACCTGAAATGGCGCCTAAGAAAATATCCTAATGAAAATGAGATCCTAAAATCCTGTTCTGAGGCTTGTGGTTGAGTCAAATAGGGCCACATATGGGATATCTATAAAACCATCAGAATCAGGGAAATCAATAATGATTTGCATTTCTCTGATCATATTTACTGTGCTCCAGTAAAAAAAAATTATTAACATTGAAAACCTGCAAATCTTGAAAATGCTAAAATTTGCTACCAAATTAAAAAGCCACCTAATGTCCTAAAAAAGTAAAAGGATGTTTAAAAATAATTCCAACATAAAGTAGACATATGGGGCGTCATGTATGAACAGGGCTGTACCAAATATCTGGTGTCTTTTCAGCCCGATATCAGACGGAGCCCCATTCATACATGTTTAAATCTCCCGCAACCCATTCTCATAGCACTCATAGCACTTTGTAATGCGCCCAATCTTGGTGGGATTGCTGGAGGTGGGGTGCACTAGAACCATGGCGAAGTTACATATTCGTAGCTTTGCTACACCATTTCTAGGCACATTACAGCTGTAACAGGTATACCACTTTCTGAGCCAGAGATGTCGCCATAGCGCTAGAATGCACCTGATTTATGACCCGTTGTAGAGCTGGTTCATAAATCAGGTGCATTCTATGCAATTATTATGCACATGAACACTAGTGATGAGCGATTGCGTCAACTATCGTCATCGGGTCGATAGTCGATATCATCAAGTATCATGCCGATATCCGACAGTCGATAATAGATTATCGCCGATGACCATTAAAGTCTATGGGAGAGGAACAACACCTTCATTCTTACACCCAAACAGGGCTGTAGAAGCTGGAATTAACATCCACAACAGTAAACTGGATACGTGCTACATCTTAGGCAACACAATTAGATTATAAAAGTCACCGAAAAAAGTCACAGACAATTCACTATCCCTGTCTTGTACTAGAGCATGACCCTTAAACCTACATCACCCACGAATTAAAAAGGGCCAGAAGGCAGTATGATTTGAACCATCATTTTACTTGAACTGGACATTGACTTTTCCTGTCCTGGAACGTAGAAAAAGGAGTCTTTCAACCACCATTTTTAGGATGGAATCCCACCACGTCTTTGTTTCTCTTTTTTATAATTGTATTAAATGGGTTGTCTCACTACAGGGATTGCTAGCTATGTTAAAGAGCTTGCAAAACAATTTATTTTGCAAAAATGTGTCCATTAACAGTGCCTACCCCCATTCTTTTTTTTTACAGCAACCCTCCCCATGAAAATTTAAAAAATCACCCCCTTTACCATCTTGACAAAATTTTGGAAAAAACAAATGTCTGTTAGAAACAACATTTTTTTACAAAAAGGACGGGCAAGGGGGGTGGCGCGGGAGCCTGTCCCCCCCCCCCGGGGGCCCCCCCCCCCCGCAGGGGTCCGGCCTTGGGCCCGGCTCCCCGCGACCATCCCCCTGCTGCCCGGTCTTTTGACGCCCGGGTCCCCCTTACCCCCCATGCTTTTGGGGCAGCGCGCCGGGGTAATTTTTGGGTTTAAAGGGCCCCGCCCCGGGAATTTGGGGGTGTTCTGGCCGCTGGGGCCCCAAATTTAAAGGGATTTGCCCCCAACAAATCCCCCTGCCAGTTTTTTTGGGTGTTTTTACCTTGTCTAAAGAGGTTGCAAGCCCTGTTTTTTACCCCCCGTACCATTTTCCTTCCGTACATTTCCTGACCCCTTTCCTGTTTGCCCCCCTGCCCCCACCTTCCCGCCGTCTCTTTCCCCCGAAAACCCCGCCGCCGCCCCCACCTTCTGCCCGTCCCCCACTACGCCTTTTTGGGGTTTTCCCATTCTGTAAACCCCCCAGAAAAACCCCCCGCCATCGCAAGCAATCAGCAGGGGGAAACGACCTGGTAGCCTCACGCCGCAGCAAATCCATCCCCTTTTGCGGCGGGGTCTGGGAATACCAGGGGCTACTTAGACTCCGCCCATGGGGGTTTGGGTCAACTATCGTCGCTTGCGGTGGGCCAGCGAATCCACCAAAACCCTTTTCAAGGACCTTGTAGTAAAGCCTGCCCCCAAATTCCAACCAAACCCCCTTCAATTTGGGGCCCCCCAAATTTTAAAATTTCCCCAAAACCCCTTTAAAAAGACCCTTGAAGGGCCCCTGTTTTTACAATTTTTGGGGAAAAACAAATGTCTTTAAAAAACCACATATTTTAAAAATAGGAAACCCGTAGTATAAACCACATTTTACAGCAGCATGGGCCCCAAAAAAATTTTAAAAATTTACTTCCCCAACCACTGTTTTTAAAAAATTTTAGAGAGAAATCCCTTAGAACCAAAATTTCGTTTTCCCAAAAGGGCCAAGAAAATTTAACTTAATTTTACAGCACCCATGACCCCCAAAAAAATTTACAATTTCAAAAAAAAATAAAGATAAAGTGAGTAAAAGGGAAAAATTTTTTTTTTTTATGAAACCTTGATGTCTTTTACAGTCTCCCCCAAACCCCAAAACCAGCAAAAAGACTTTTGGGGGAAAAAAGAATAAAAAATTGGGGAGTGGGGAAAAGAACATTTTAAAAAAAAATTTTTTCAAGAGGACCCTTTTTTTGTTTAAGAGGAATGTGAAGTAGACCGGCAACTAACGGTTTACCTCGGGAAAAAATTGGGGCACAAAAATCATCAAGATCCATGCCTATTCATCTTGAGGGAAAATCAAAGTCCCCCAATTTAAAATTTGGAAAAAACCCGGGTGCTTTGGTTTTATAATGACTCCTCCACTGTGCTGAAGGTCCGCCAAAAATGACCCCTGGCTGCTTGGGGAGGACAAACACCTTTGGGCGTGGCCAGCAAATCGGGGGCCCTTATCCATTTTTTGGAAAACCCCGAAGTCGATTGGGTTCTGGAACAATCCAAAAAAAACGGTTTTTGAGACCCGATAGCGTGCAAACCCGATCTTAACCGGCTCGTTGTTGGGTGTGTTTCCCGCATTACAAAATTGGTGAGGTGGGAAATAAAAAATTTCAAGAGGGCACCCCCCTTGGCTTTTTGCTAAAAAACCTTCTGCTGATGCTTTTCCCCAAAGGGTACTTGGCGCTCTTTCGCTAACCACGTTTCTGACGTTGTTTCCCCCTTAACCCTTTGAAGAACTGAAGCAGATGCAACAGATTCTCCAGTTGATCAATCCACACGGGCTCCCCAAAACCTGCATTTTACTCTCTATTTGGGTGAATGGAAGGAAAGTGCTGAGTTTTGCTTTGTACCGGGGATCGAGGAGGGTGGCCACCCAGTAACCGTTGTTCATTTTGATGGCCTTAATCCGAGGATCATATTGGAGGAAATGGAGCATCCAAGCACTCAGGTGAGAGATGGAGCCTTGATTTCCCAAGCCTCTGGGTCGAGGGGCACTAGCAAACTGATCTTCCTCCTCTTCCTCCTCCACCTCAAATTCGTGCTAACCTCTTTCCAAGGCAGGGACGTCGGTGTCCAGGAATACCTCCTCTTCCTCCTCTGCTTCCTCCGGCACAGCTTCAACACAGCCCTGCCTTGCCTCAGTGATGCACCCTGAGAGCTGAAGCGCCGCCTTGAACTAGCCCTGGACCCTGAACCACTGCCTAATGAAGACTGATAAAATTGTGAAACTGTTGGGCCTTGTGGATTCGACAGAGAGAAAGGCTCTGTGTCCGCATCTGTGTCCGTCTCCTCATCCGTCTCTGGTGGGACCTGATGTTTCAGAGTGTCCAACGATCATTCCAGAACTAAGATCACCGCAATTCTCATGCTGACAAGGCATTTCCGCACGACCATTTTGATGGCTTCTTCAAAACTGGCAAGGATGGTGCAGAGCTCTTTCACCTGCCTCCACTCTTGGTGGCTCAACACCTCGAGGTCTGCACTGCTGCTTGTCAGGCCATGTGTCACTTCGTACTGCGTAACGGCATTGCGCTGCTGCCACAATCGCTGGAGCATGTGAAGGGGTGGAATTCTAGCTTGTTGCTATGTCAACAATGAGACGGTTGACGGGGAGCCGAGCTGACGCTCCCAAACGCAGCCAGGCAGGGAAAGCAGGGTTTGGCGAACAGCGGAAGTGTGAGCTCAGACCTTGAGCCTTCCTCAGCAGGCAGTTCAGACCCGGGTAGCCTTTAGAAAATTTCTGGACGACAAGGTTCATGACATGTGCCAGGCAAGGGATGTTCTCCAGCCTACCATTTTAAAGGGGGGGCCAGCAGATTTCGACCCATTATCGCAAAAACCACCTTGCCTGGCACAAGGTTCTTGTCACCCACCCAGCGCTCGATCTCGTTACGAAGAGCTGTCCACAGCTCATGACCTGTGTGTTGACGGTCTCCAAAAACAGTTTTAATTTCAACACGGCCTGGTTTCTTTTAGAAAGTGATGCCACCAGGGACCTTGGGGGAAAAAACCCCTTTGCATCATCCCTGCGGTTTTGAAGACCCGTGCGCGAGCCTGAAACCCCCGTCACCCCAGAGGACATCCACCCAGATAAACCAGTGAGCTGTCACAGAGATATTTTGGCTGTGCTTACTAGTCCATGTGTTTTTTGGGGTCAGATGGACTTTGCCGGGACACAGATGTAGAACAACGACGCTTGAAATTTTGATGACACATGGCTTTTAGAGCAGGGAGGGCTTTTCTGGCAAAGAAATTCCTGCTCGGCATCTGGTTATTTGGGGGCAGGGCAAGGGCCATGACGTGGCGGAACCCATCTGTGTCCACAAGACGGAAAGGCAACATTTCCAAGGCCAAAAGCCTGGCAATGTCGACATTCAGGCTTTTGGCTTTGGGATGGTTTGGGTTAAAGTGTTTCTTCTGTTCCCAAACTTGGTAGACAGAATGCTAGCTGCCAGACTGGCCACTGTACGGCGTGCAGGTCGTCAAACTGGTGGAAGGAGAAGGGGTAGGATGGGTCTCTGGTGGTGCTAGTGGTACTCGGGCAACGGTGGAGGCTAAATCCCTGATCATGACTCTGAGAGACATGGGCAGATGAGGAACGCTTGGTGGGGCGGAGGAGGAGGTGGAGACAGAGGGTGTGACAGTGGTTGGAAACCCGGCATCGGTGTGGCCTTTTTTGGCCAAGTGTTCCCTCCATTTCAACTCATGCATTCCGCATTTTACTAAAACATGTTGGTGGTGGTTAAAACACCTAAGATTCTTGCCTCACTGATGGTTTAGCGGCAAAGGCGGGCATATGACATCGCTGGGTGAATCGGAGGCTTCCTCGAAAAAGGCCCAGGCTTGAGAGGTCCTGGACCTTTTCGACGGCGATAAGCGAGGAGCGGTGTTTCCGCTGATTGTGGCTGGCGGAATATTCTCAGCAGACTTGTGCAACCGCCCTCTCCCCCTTTTGAGGCGGGGGCCGTACTGACACTAAACCACCCATCGTCTTCCTCCTGTCCAGTGATGAAGCGCAAGCAAATTCTGCTGAAAAGACCATGTTGGATCTGCAATGTCGTCATCATCATCATCAACACAGGTGACCTCCTCGTCCTGACTTTCTGCATCCAGAAGCTAAGGGCTACAAGCAACAGGCACTGCAAGGCGTTGCCGATCGCCTGGGATTTTTGCAGATTGACCAGCTTCCTTCTCCTCCTCTGATGGCATCAGCAATTGGGCGTCAGAAACAGGGCAAAATCATTCTCTTTGGCCTCTTGATCTTTGGGAAATGCCTTTTTGACCCCAACCGCACTTTGTCATCAAAGAGGTCTTCAGAAAATGGATTATCACAGTGGTGGGTACACAAGTTGACATTTGGGCTGCCTTTGCTTTATGTTGGACGGATGCTGACTATGATGATGACAACATTTGTGGCCATGACTGGGAGGACGAGGAGGTAAGACTGCTGGATGCAGGTTGCATTAACCACTGAAGAACAAATTGGCGACGCTGTTCTTACTGAGATTCACAAGCCCTGACCCAGTGATGACAGGCCTGACGGTCCTGCAACCGACGATCCGCTGGCTTGCGTGTTGTCGCCAGCACTGGAAGGAGCACCTTCTCTCGGATCTCTCTGCAGCATTTGACACTGTTGATCACCACCTCCTCCTCAACGTGCTCAGTGCCATCGTATCCAGGACACCCCCTCTCCTTGGTTCTCTTCCTACCCCTCTGACCGCTCCTTCGTTCTCATTTTTCCGTTTCTACCTCCTCTCCTCTTCTCTTGCTGTTGGAGTTCCTCAGGGATCCGTTCTTGGTCCTCTCCTCTTTTCACTCTACACAGCCACCATTGGACAAACAATCAGCAGATTTGGCTTCCAATACTATTTCTACGCTGATGACACTCAACTATACACTTCCTCCCGAGACATCATTCCTGCCCTGCTACAAAACACCAGTGACTGTCTGTCCGCTGTCTCTGACATCATGTCCTCTCTCTATCTTAAACTAAGTCTCACTAAAACAGAACTTCTAGTCATCCCACCATCTACTAACCGACCTCACCCTGCTATTTCTCTCTCCGTGTGTGGCACCACCATAACTCCTAGGTAACAGGCCCGCTGTCTTGGGGTTATACTAGATTCTGATCAGTCCTTATCTCCATGTATCCAATCCCTTGCCCACTCCTATCACCTGCACCTCAAGAACATCTCCAGAATCCGTCCTTTCTCACTGTGGAAACAACTCAAACTCTCATTGTTGCTCTTATTCTTTCTTGTCTTGACTACTGTAACTACCTACGTCTTCCTCTCTGTAAACTCTCCCCTCTCCAATCTGTCCTGAATGCAGCAGCCAGGCTTGTCTTTCTTTCCAGCCGCTATACTGATGCCTCTACCCTGTGTCAGTCTCTGCACTTGCTGCCTATTCAGTACAGAATACAACATAAACTCATGACTCTCACCCATAAAGCTTTCCACAGCGCTGCACCCCCAGACATCTCCTCCCTCATCTCTGACTACCACCCTACCCACTCTCTCCGCTCTGCTACTGATTTAAGATTACACACCTCACTCATCCGAATCTCCCATGCCTGTCTCCAAGATTTTGCATGTATTGCACCAGTTCTCTGGAACATGTTACCCCATGTGATCAGGAACACTCACAACCCTCACAGTTTTAAGTGCGCTCTGAAAACTCATCTTCTTAGACAAGCCTCTCAAGATCCCTAATTGTTAACCCCCCAAATTCTGTCACACATTCGTCACTTCCTGCACTTTGCCACCCACAGGCACTTATCTGTATATAGATGTATGGTTGGGATGGCAGGTTCATCCACTTTTTATGTATACTACCCTATATTTATGTAACATGGCTGGTCCATTGTAAACCAAGCACTTGTCACCCTTTGTTTCACCCATAACCCTAATAGATTGTAAGCTCTTGCGAGCAGGGCCCTCACACCTCATGTCTCATTTGTCAGTAGCTTTTTTATAATTTAATGTCTGGTTTTTCTGTGTTTATTCCCTCTATATTGTAAAGTGCTGTGGAATATGTTGGCGCTATATACATAAAGATTATTATTATTATTACCTCTACCTCCAGGTCCTACACCCCTCTTTGCTCGCTTACCACCTGCATTTCGCTTCATGTTCAGAAAGAAAAAAATTTACGAAGGTATGGAAGAGTTTTTGACAGTCTCTGATTAAAAGACGGCAAATCACAGCTATTCTTAAATCCCTCTAATTTCCTACAGCAAACTAGGATTAGAAACTGGAATGTTTCTAGCAAATACCTGTGAAATGCGGTCTGGTGGAAGAACCTTAAGACAATCAACATTTTTATTCCTTCAGTCCCATGGATTTACAACTGCCCATTAGGACTAGAAATTTATAGTTTTCAACAAAATATCATACAAGTGCGCTATCTGCGCCAAACTAAGATTCAACGAGCGCAATAAAACTATTCAGAAGTTACACGGATAAGAAATTGCGTTTTTTGCAGCAATGACAAACGAGAACAGATGCTAGAAAATTTTTCTATCAGTATTGTCATACAACGTGGCTATTTGAAAAAAACTAGGGCCGCACCACGTGCAATACAGCTATTTCAAAGTTATACGGATAATAAACGGTGGTTTTTGAACCAATGAAATACAACAGCAGTTACCACAACATTTCTGTATTCAAATTTAAGTACAACGTGGCTCTTTGAACAAAACTGGGCCGCAGCAAAGTGAAAGACAGCTATTTAAATGTTATACGGATAATAAAAGATGGGTTTTGCACCTATGAAATACACCTGCATTTACTAGCAAATTTCTGTATCCTAATATAAGTAGAAGATGGGTCTTTGAACAAAAATGGCCTGCGCCAAAGTGAAAAACACCTAATTAAATTGTGTACGGATAATAAAAGGTGGGTTTTGCACCTATGAAATACACCTGCAATTACTAGCAAATTTCTGTATCCTAATATAAGTACAAGGTGGGTCTCTGACCAAAAATGACCTGCGCCAAAGTGAAAAACACCTAATTAAATTGTGTACGGATAATAAAAGGTGGGTTTTGCACCTATGAAATACACCTGCAATTACTAGCAAATTTCTGTATCCTAATATAAGTACAAGATGGGTCTTTGAACAAAAATGGCCTGTGCCAAAGTGAAAAACACCTAATTAAATTGTGTACGGATAATAAAAGGTGGTTTTTGCACCTATGAAATACACCTGCAATTACTAGCAAATTTCTGTATCCTAATATAAGTACAAGATGGGTCTTTGAACAAAAATGGCCTGCGCCAAAGTGAAAAACACCTAATTAAATTGTGTACAGATAATAAAAGGTGGGTTTTGCACCTATGAAATACACCTGCAATTACTAGCAAATTTCTGTATCCTAATATAAGTACAAAATGGGTCTTTGAACACAAATGGTCTGCACCAAAGTGAAAAACACCAAATTAAATTGTGTGCGGATAATAAAAGGTGGGTTTTGCACCTATGAAATTCACCTGCAATTACTAGCAAATTTCTGTATCCTAAAATAAGTACAAGATGGGTCTTTGAACAAAAATGGCCTGCACCAAAGTGAAAAACACCTAATTAAATTGTGTGCGGATAATAAAAGGTGGGTTTTGCACCTATGAAATACACCTGCAATTACTAGCAAATTTCTGTATCCTAATATAAGTACAAGATGGGTCTTTGAACAAAAATGGATTGCGCCAAAGTGACAAACACCTAATTAAAACGTGTCCGGATAATAAAAGGTGGGTTTTGCACCAATGAAATACAACAGCAGTTACTAAAAAATTTCTGAATCGTAATATAAGTACAAGGTGGGTCTTTGAACAAAACTGGGCTGCACAAAATACAAGGTACTATTTCACCAAAAACTGTCTGCACAATATACACTCTCCTACCAAAAGCCTGCCTGTCTGTCTGTGTTTGCCCGCACCCTCCCCCCCACTCCCACCCCCCGCGGCTGTACAGCGCTAAATGCTTTTTGAAAAAGTCTCAGCCTAACTAAGAACTGAAATTCTCTAATCTACCTATGTTCTAATGTTCACAGCTAACAGCATAGTTGTCTGTGTGAATAAATAGAACTGTGTCTCTGAGCTGAGCTGTATTGAGGAGAGATCTAGCAAACGTCCTGCTCTAATGAGAGACACTGACATACTGGTGCTGAACAGGAAGCGCTGTTCTATGCAAAACGAGGTCATGTGAATTTTCCAGCCAATGACAACCATACATATCACAGTCATGACGTCGCACACCCAGCTCACCCTGCTCTATGGTCTAAGCTGATTTTCTGGCCGCCAAAATGACAGGAGGCGCCGAAAATGGCACGATAGTAATAGATTATGTGCAGATTCTCACCTAAATTATCGCGTGATCGGAAATTTCCGATCAACCTAAAAACCGTGCCGATTTCAACTTTGTCGATTATAATCGCTCATCCCTAGTTAACACGCCAAATTTCATGCATGACGCCCATGGTAGTTCATTATTTACTATTTTGTTTTGTATGACTATCTGTCTTACACATAGAAATTTTTAAACTTTGAAAATAGCAAATGGTTATGAATAGTCTGACGTGACATTTGGTGGCCTCTCATCTCCCTTAAACGTGCCTGGAGTTTTGCGGCATTCATCATCCTTTCCGCAGAGCATTGTTTACAAAGAAGCAGTCATCAGTGAGAAAACAACAATAAAAAAAATTAAAAATGACTGGTATCTTCACATCCATAAAAGTCCAGTGTCTAAAACATAACCTTATTTAAGCCATTTAATGAATGCTGTAAAAAAAATAAAATAAATGAATATTTTTTGGCCATCTTGCCTATCCAAATAAAATGGAATAAAAACTTATCAATAATCATAGGTACTCCCAAATGATACAAATGCAGTTGATGCCTAACAGTGGATGCCTAGCTATCTCCAGCCCAGCTCAACATGGTTACCTTTTAGGAAGGTAGTTCCAGTATGCAAGAGGGGAAGTGAGAAAGCTCCAGTTGAACACATAGAAACTCTAGATCTTTGGGTTTGTATTAAGGTGCCCCCCACTGCTACAAACTGTTGTGAAGGAGTGTAAAGATTATTGATGGAGTGCCTGGTCTGGATTTTGCCATCTAACCTAGAGTAAAGAGAGTTGTTTACTGTATTCACTCAGTCTCTTGTCTCTCATTCTGCATTAACACCAAGGACACCTCCACCAACATCATGGCAGGAATGCTTGCATCTACAGAGTGTTTTCTGGCAGAAAACATTGGAGGAACACACCTACTCCTGTACCCACAGATCCACCTCTGGCTTACCACCTTAGGACATGCAGATAGTTAAAAGCCATTGGCTCCCTGCCCTGCCAAAAACTCTTTAAGGTTACAGGCTGCATATAAGGTGACAGTGGAGGGTCCTGACATAGGCGACGTGATGATATGGGCTTGTTTGGGGCTAGTTAGAGGCATGGGCTCATGTTGTGTCATGTGGGGAATGCCTAAAGGCGTGGCCGGATGAGAAGCTATGTATTTAGGCAGGACCCACTGTACTGTTATGCCCAAGGTTTCATAATGCCGTTAAGATGGCCCTGGTGGGAGGTAGGGTTCTTGGGCATCTATTGCCTTATTAGCTTAGGGAACCAAAATGTCTTGTCCCGACCCTGGGCTGTGTTCCCACTTAGTAAGGCACACAGCCAAATATTGCACGGCAAAACTATTTTTTAACAATTTCCCCCTGTAAAAACGCAAGGGCAATTAGAAATTAAACATGTGCAGTTTCCAGCTTCAGTTATTACCGTCTTTGAAAGTGTTACTCTTGTCCTTACTTTTAATGTCAAGCAGAACTTACTTTGCTACTAAGCACATTGTGCCATAAACACTGAGTTCTGTGTCCCCTCGGTGAATAGTGCTATGTCCAATAGTCCTCCTGCTGTATTCTGAGCAAAATCTTCACAAGCGATGTGCTTTTGCTTCTAGAAATCTGTCTTCACAGTACAGATCCTTACCCTGTGACATCTGCTTAAATCAATACGTTGCCTTTTGCAACAATCTTTATACGAAATACTGATTTGTAGCAGATTAGATGGTGCTCTTTACAGATTTTGGTCACCTTGCAGCAGGAGAAAATGTTGGTAATATCTATCAAATGAGAAAGTAAGATGTGATTTCATTCTTCCTTAGTTTAAAGCAAAGGTTGAATAGGAATAGGGGTGGTGAAGGTTACACTTTGTAATGTGCCACCTTGGAATTTTAACTTGTATCAGATAGGAAATGTATGCCCTATTATATTTAATATCCAAGATAAAGGCAGCAACAGGTTACATGCTATGTGAAACATCTAAAGGGAACCTGTCAAGTGGTTTATGCTGATGTATCAGGATGAGCAGAATGAGATAGAGGAGAGAAGCTGAGCTCTGTGATATATAGGATTATATGATAGAGGAGAGAAGCTGAACTCTGTGATAAATAGGATTATATGATGGAAGAGAGAAGCTGAGCTCTGTGATATATAGTGCGACATGTATGAAGCTCGCCGCGTCGGATTGCACGTTTTCGCCCGATTTCAAGTGAAAGCTGCGCCTCATGTATGTCGGCGCCCGAGGTGCGCTCATACTTACGGTGTAAAGTCCACCGCGCCTCTCCAGTGTTTGAGGCGCAGTGTGGAACTTAAGCGCAGTGCGGGACTGCGCCTAAGATTCGCCGCCCGACGTAGTGCGATCATACATGCCGTGTAAAGTCCACCGCGCCTCACCAGTGTGTGAGGGGCAGTGCGGGGACTTTGGCGCAGAAGGGACTGCGCCTAACATGTATTCCGAATCGAGACAGGCTGGAAATGAGCGAAAAAATCATTAAACATGTCCGTGTGGCATGGAGTTTGAATCAAAAAATCGCTTTTATTACATGTAAAACATTATCTGAAAAAGAGCTCAAACCTACTAAAAAAATACATAAATAAAATCACTTTCCAATAATCAAGAACGGTGCTACATCAGGAATTTGGATATTGGAAATTGCCTGGAACTACAGTAATTCAAATTCTGTAAGCTATTCTCATTGGTCGGCAGAAACCAGCCAATGAGAATAGTAGCGACAGTGACCCATTATAACCTATGGAGAAGTATTGACCAATCAAATTAAAAGGCGGGACAGTTCAAAATACAGTAAAAAGGCAGAAAAGAGCTGATTGGTTGAGCTAGCTGGGGCTTGGCAATCCTGGCCAATCAGAATAGGAGCGACAGGGTCCCATTATAACTTATGGAGAAATATTGACCAATCAAATTCAAAGGCGGGACAGTTCAAAATACAGTAAAAATGCAGAAAAGAGTTGATTGGTTGAGCTAGCGGGGGCTTGGCTATCTCAGCCAATCAGAGCGAGAGCTACTTTGTCCCATTGTAGTCTATGGCCAGATCGGCCATTAGGTGTAATGTTTTTTTGGAATCATACTCCATGCCTCACGGCGCTGAGAGCCGAGATTTCTTTTGCGATCTTCTATATGTTTCCTCTCATGTTATGTTCTCGCTTCACTTCGCCTTCGCCGGCTCATTTAGACTAGAATCAAATAGGTCTGCCTGTCGGAGCTGGCGAGCGCTGCAATGCGCCTCACTTTTCCGACCCGCGATCATGCATGCCTCGGAGTATTCGAATGTGCCGTGTCCCGCCCCGAAACACCCACGCCGTGCCCATTGCATGCCCCTTCATGTTAGGCGCAGCCGAAGGTTGCGAAGGCTGTGCCTAACATCGCATCCCTGCGTCCGACAAGGGATTCGGGCCGGGGAGGCGCAGAATACGCCAGAAATCAGGCGCAAATCCTGTTCATTCATGTCGCCCATAGTGTTATATGATAGATGAGAGAAGCTGAGCTCTGTGATATATAGTGTTACGCGATAGAGGAGAGGAGCTAAGCTCTGTGATATATAGGGTTATTTGATGGAAAAATAGATCCAAGGATGATCCAATGTAGTCCACCGAATCTGAATAAGCAAACATTACATAGATACATACATGTAGGCTGGATACCCTATCCAGCATCCAGGAAAGCTGGGTGACACCCATCGTCCACAGGTAACACCAAGATTTCCATGATGACTGGGTGTCACCTTTGGGGGATGGAGTGTCACCCAGCTTTCCTGGATGCTGAATAGGCTATTGCCATAGGCAATCACAAGAGTCAGTCTCCTGCGCTCTGCAACCTCCAAACACAGACTGCAGGAGGCAGGGTATCCTGCAGTCTATCTTTGGTGGTTACAGGGGGCAGGAGACAGGGAGCAGAGGGCAACTTCTATCCCCTGGGACTGTCTCCTGCCCATTGAGATTGCCAGAGACAGACTGCAGGGGGCAGGAGACAGGGGAACAGAAGACAAGTGGGCAACTCCTACCCCCTTACACACTCAAACACACACACCACTCCCTTGCACACTTCAATATACACACACACCCCTCCCTCACATGCTTAAACACACACACACTCCTCCCCCACACACTCAAACACACACACAACCCCTGGTAGTGCACTCACCTGTCCTGCTGCTGACATCCTGACTCTTCATCTTGCTCTGAAAGGGGGCGTAGCTTTGTGGGTCCAGGTAAGCCCCACCCCCTTTCCCAGCAGTGCTCTCTGGGGCCCGTTGCTCGTTAGCTTCCTATGCAGGAAGCTATCAGAACATCGCTGGCAGCTGTGGCTATCGGTGGCTTCCTCTGCCCTGATGCCGCTTATATAAAACCCTCGGGCAGCTGTTCAGCTGCGTGAGGTTACACAACCCCTACGGGGTTAGGTGGGGTGGGAGAAAGCCCCCATTTCCAGGACAATCCCACCCAACTTGGGAGGGTCGGTAAGTTTGCATGCCCTAGGAGGCGGAGCCACGCCCGCTGGCCAGCAGAGACAGAGCAGGGAGCGAGGAGAGGTAAGTTACTGTTGTCAGGAGCGGGAGCCTGACATGCGGGTCACACCGCCACTCGCCGATACTGCAGGGACACAGGTGCGCTTGTGGCTCAGAGTAAGAGCTGCAGGAGCACTCGTGACAACATGCAGTCGAGGACAAGCATGTTCTTTCATTTTTAATTTAGGACAATGACAATGGAGTGGTTAGCCACCAGTTCTATACAGATGATCTGCAAGAGTTTCATCTTCCTGTAGAGTGTATAAGAAAATACAGAAATGATCAGATACAGTAACACGCAGAATATATAACAAATAAAATGGACATGTCACCTCTCCTGACCTGTTTGTTTAAAAAACAAAAAAATTGTATTAGCCATGAAATAACAATTCTAGATTATGATATCTTAAAATGCTATATTGTTCCTTTTCTTTGTTATTTATCATGAAAATATATGAATGAGCAGACAATTGGCTGTTACCATTTTCCTTGTCACATGACTATATTTGTACACTTTCAGACTATGTACGGGCAAATCCTATGTCATGGAGAATGTTAACACATCCTATGTTAATTAACCTGGGCTATCGGGAGGCTTTCTGCAGCCCCACTGAGTGATGCAGACCCACATGATTACATGCAACTCAATATATAGGTTTGTACTGCAGCTGTAGCTCTATAGGTATTACCAATCAGTTGCATCACAAAACCTATCCGAGTAGTCTAAGCCTTAGTTATACATGTCCAATAAAGAATAACAAAGGGGTAACTTCAGGTTCCGGCGCGCACAAGAGCCGTCGCACGGAGTAAGTGCTCCCGCTCCGACCCGCTTCCCAACAAGGCTCCCCGCTATCTCCGGGAACTTAACGGCACTTTTCAGTGCCAGAAACAATTCTCCATCTCCGGTGCTCGGAACGGAGCTCCTTGAAGCCGCGGGGACCCACGACTAGGCAGCAGCCCAGCCGGCCTGACAGTGCGCTCTCGGCCAAGATGGCGCCAGACCCGCCGCGCTCCACGAGGAGCAGCCGCATTATCTCCCACACCACGGCCATACAGCAGCCCCAGACGGAGGATTCCGAGGAGGATCGCCGGGAGCAAGCTCCACAGGATCCGCAGGCAGACACAGTAAGCCTGCCCCATACAGGGGTCCATGAAGCTGCGGGCCCTGCAAGCCTAATGCAGGAGGAATCAGAGGGGGGGCGAGCAGCAACAGCGGGCAAGAGTACCCAAGCAGCTGGGGAAGGGAACCTCCCTCGATCTGAGGCCCCTTTACAACAGCGGGCTCTTAAGCCCCAGAGAGAGGCCCCAAAGATCACTGCGGGATCAGGAGCTGATGACAAGGTCCCACAGCGGGATCCCTCAATCCTACAGCCGGAAATCTTTTGCAGCTCAGCAGGACTCTGAACCTAACCACACAACTTCAGTCATCAATGAGGAGGGTGAGGAGCAAGTGCCAGGGCTGGGACTCTCGTGCAAATCTCTGGCGGTAGCTGTAGCTAAGATACTGGCACCTGAGCTTTTGGCATCATTAGAAGCTGTGGTGCAAGATCAGTCTTGAGGCAATAACCTCAGCTTTATCCTCTGTCAAATCGACGTGGATAAGCACAAGCTCCAAATCGCTGACCTTGAAGAAAGAAACAATGAGGTGGAAGAGCGACATTATTGATGTTAAAAGCTCCATAAGACAATGCTCAAGAGAACGGAGTATCTGAATTCAAAGTTGAAGACCTAGAGAACAGTCTCGCAGAAATAATGTCCGTATAATAGGGCTGAATGAGGATATACCGCAATCTGCCTTGCCAAAAATCTGCTCTGAGGAGATTCCGAGAATTCTGGGGATAGAAAGCCGATTGAAATTGGAAAGAGCCCATAGAATAGGCCCCCCACGGGTACCAAACAGTGATAACAAACTAACCCCCACCGAGGCTGTGATCGTCCGCTACCTTGATTATGCAGAAAAAGCTCGGTACTGCAAGCCTACCATGCGAGAAGAACACCTTAACATAATAGAGGTCAACCTTATTACTTTTCTCGACTACTCGGCCAAAGTATCCAGAAAAAGAAGAATGTTCTCGTCGGTCTGTTCTACTTTAGTCAAAAAACAGATTCGCTTCAATCTGCAGTTCCCGGCGACTCTTAAAATTATGCCGGAGCAAGGTGCTCCACTCCTGTGTTACACTCCGGAGGAAGCAGAGGCCTTCTTGAGGAGCTCCCCCATAAAGGAGACAATCCAGATCGTCAGAGCCACTCGATCAACAAGGAATCAAGGCGGAAGGATCTCCCTCAATATTCTAGGGAAAGACGGGACAATAGGAGCACAGAGGACGCGATTTCATGGAGACGCCGACGATCGCCGAGGAACAGATGAGTGAGATGTTGAACTGGTCCTGGAGGTGGGTGGTTCATTATAAGACAAACGATGACAGTTGGGGTCATTTTTGTGTGTTATCACGGGGGTCCGCATCCACACTGTAAGTACTGGTTATATTATGTGCACCCGGGATGCAGGTGGGTTCTGGGGCGTACAACCTTAATTTGACAACGGGGCATTATAATGTATAAGGGATCCTCACTTTGTGGTGGGTAAATGTTGGGGAGGTGTAAGGGTCAAGGGAGGCACTAGGCTGAGCAGCTCAAGCATATGGAGTTTAGCAATTTGAGAGGAAGCGAGGTTGGAAGGGAGGAGTGAGGACAGCGAAGTTCGCCTCACTAATTTAGGTGCGAAAAAAGAGAGAAGTCCACAAGGAGGTGAAAGAAATTTCGTAAGGAGTTTTGGGTTTTAGCTAAACCAAGGGGTTTACAGAAGGGAGGGAGGGGGGGTACTCTCTTGTTCAGGGCATGGCAGCTGAAAACTTCTGGGCACCAAGAGTTAAAATGAAAATAGCGTCATGGAATGTTAAAGGTTTGCGCTCACCACAGAAAAGATGCTAATACTGCGACATCTGAAGAAGCTAAGGTTGATGTGGCGTCTGTTACAGGAGACCCATCTGGGGAGAGGGATTTTTTCGACTCAAAAAGACATGGGTTAGGAGAAGTGAAAGGTTCAGAAGCAATAGGAGGAAAGGCGGGGTAATTGTCCTTTGCACAAAAATTTCCTCCGGCAAAATACATCCATAATACAGATGATGGGGGCAGAGTCATTAGCTTACGGATTGAATCAACAGCAGGCACTTTTAATTTGCTGAATGTGTATGCGCCAAATGCGCTGGACAAAAAATTTTTTGGAGACCTAGAGTCCAGACTGGTCCAGATGTCAGAGGGGGGATACTGATGGGAGGGACTTTAATTGTGTCATGAATGAGTTGGAAGATAGGAAAAGAGCGACTAAAGCCACTTCATCCAAAGTCACAAGAAATAACTTAAGCATGACTTAGCTGAAAACATAGGCCTCTTAGATACATGGAGAACCCTGAACCCAGCGGAGAGAGAGTTCACTCACTTCTCCCATGCGCATGACTCTTGGTCGAGGCTGGACTATTTTTTGGCTGACTCCAAGATGGCGAACAGGGTAGACTCGGTAGACATAGGGGATCTAGTGATCTCGGATCACGCGCCCGTGATAATCTCATTGCGTGAATCCTTCCCCAAGGGGACAGATATTATCTGGAAATTACCCCCTTCTCTGTTGGGGGATGAGCAGTTCAAAGACCTCCTAATTCAATGGTGGGGGAGTATGAGAAGGATAACGAGGGTCATAAACAGACGCCCTCCTTGTTCTGGGATGCCGGTAAGGCAGTGCTAAGGGGCATGATTATGTCCTACATGGCAGCAAAAAAGAGTAAGATACGACAATCCTTCGGTAAGGCGGCCGCCACTTTGAGGGAGACTTACATTAATTATCTATCGGTTCCCTTGGTTGAGAATAAGGGGAAATGGATTGCGGCTAAAGAAGCCTTTGAAGTACAGCAAAAGAGGGAGGAATCTTTGCGGTTTGACCAGTATAGGGCGTCCCTATACAAATTCGGAAATAAAGCAGGCAAATTACTGGCAAATTTGGCCAAAGGGAGGAGGGGGATCACAAACATCATGGGGCTCAAATCAAAGGAAGGGGAACTAATAAAAGATCCCAAAAGGGATCAATGGGATATTACGAGATTATCAGAACCTATACACTCAAGCAGACTCTGACATATCGAAAGGGGAAGTCTTCTTGCACCAATCTCTATGCCCGCTCTCTCACAACAAGACAGGAATTTCTCAATGCAGAGTGGGGGAGGAGAACTAGCTGCGTAATTAGGAATCTGCCATCCAACAAAGCTCCGGGTCCGGATGGACTACCGGGGGAAGTGTATAAAGTACTTCAGGGAACATGCACAGACACTTTGATAGCTGTATTTGGGGACATAATTAGAATAAAAAGATGCTACAGTCCGGGGATACGGCCTACATAAAGGTCTTGCACAAAAAAGGAAAAGATCCGACCACTCCGGCTTCGTATCGGCCCATCTCCCTGATTAATCAAGACGTCAAAATCTTCTCGAAGGTTCTGGCCAACAGATTGGTGACCTTGATGCCAAATATTATTGGGGAACACCAAATGGGTTTTATTCAAGGACGATCAGGATTAAGAATATTAGTCTGTTATCACAGTGTTGGAATCTGTGGAAAGCTCCAAATTGGGAACACGAATCCCAGCCCTGCTAGCAATTGACACAGAAAAAGCGTTTGACAACGTTAACTGGCAGTGGCTGGGTTTGGTGTTAGACAAAGTAGGAATCTGTGGAAACTTTAGGGATTACCTGGAGGCTATGTACAGAGCTCCTCAAGCGAGGGTACATACCCCCGGTTTCTTATCTGCCCCAGTACACTTACAGAAAGAAACGAGGCAAGGGTGTCCCCTATCGCCATTGCTGTTTAACTTAGCATTGGAACCCCTGGCGATACACCTGATCAAATCCCCAATTTACCAAGGGATAAGGGTGGGCAAAATGGAACAGAAGCTGGTATGCTTTGCAGATGACCTACTTCTATTTTTGAATGACCCGAACCACCAGATTCCAAAGATCTTTGAAACTTTAGAAGGCTTTGGGTCATTCTCGGGCTTCCGAATCATAAGGGAAAGTGCCAACTGTTGCAGCTAGACTCAAGGGCAAAGAGTATTCATAAGTCTTTGGAGGTGGAGGTGACTCAGTCGCACATCACCTATTTAGGGATCAAGATAGGTTTCAGATCAGCTATGATTTACAAGCTTAATTACGACCCACTATTTGCAAAAATAAAAGCAGAACTAGGCAAATGGATGGATCTTCCTCTCTCATTAATGGGCCGCATTCAGCTTATTAAAATGATAAGTATTGCCAGGTTACTTTATCCAATTCAAAATATTCCCATTCTGATTAAACATAAAGATGAGGGTTCCCTTAGAGCTGCCTTTGTTCGGTTTATCTGGCAGGGAAAACAGCCGAGAGTAGGTTACAAAAAATTGACAGCAGGACGTGGACAGGGAGGGGCACAATTGCCAAACAGACTATACAATTTGTCCGCGATGTGGCGCCATATCAAAGATTGGCTATCGAATTCGAATTTTTTCTCAAACTTAGAACTAGAATCCCAGTTGGCAGCCCCATGTCGCTGGTAGCACTACTCCATTCTTCATATAAGGATCATCCCCAGGAATAAAAAGTAAGTGTCATCCTAAGAGATACCCTCGCTACATGGAGACATGTGCGTAACTTCTTGGAAGACCTATGCATCTCTCTCCCTTTCTTCCGCTATGGGAAACTCCCTCATTTCGCGGCAGGCATGGAAAAATGCTCTGTTTCATAATGAGAGGAGAAAGGTAATTAGACAGCTGAGTGATATCATGTCCAGTAAGGATGGAGCTTCTGTCATGGGAACAACTTAATCAAAAATTTGATATGGGCCAAAGACAGATATTCCAGTACCTTCAGATTAAACATTTCTGCAAATCCAAAGTAACCAATTTGAGAGCGCTGGGGGAATCGGAGGGCTTCATGGATCTCTGGAAGGTAGAAGGTTCAAGAGGTCTGCTATCTCGGATCTATAGTGTTATTCGCAACATAGAAACACTCGGAGTTACCCAAACTATTTTCAAAACATGGGAAAATGTCTTACAAGACGTGGATGTCTCTAGAAAGATTCTGAGGGTTTGATATGGTCAGACAGCCACGACCAATGTGCAATGGAGGGAGTTGCTGTTCAGAATTGCCCATAGAGCCATTTACGCATTTAACATCCCGTACAGGACCGACTCTCAGTATTGGACCAAGTATCCTAAATGTCACTTGGATAAAGCGGATCTGTTTCATTGCCTTTGGTAGTGTCCAGACATAGAGCGGTTTGGACAGAAGCTCTGAAATTGTGAAAGACATATGGAAGGTGGAAACCCCATGACTCCTCAGGGTCTCTTATTCCATTTTATGGTTAGGGAAATTAGGAGAGAGGATGCAAATGATTGTGGTAACTGATAAAGTGATACATGTTCTACTCTTAGCGGTAAAAAGATGCATTTTGAGACACTGGATTCAGCCTTCGATACCAGAAATGTCAGAGGTTCTTGAGTGTCTTAGGGGCATGTTCTATATGGAACGCTTGGATACAGAAAGGATAAAGACAGATGCCGAAGAATTTCTTTAAGAAATGGAAACCATATATTAATAGCACCTTTAATACCTCAGAGATAAGGAGTTGATGGAACCTTTCAGATACACGGAATTCTACTTGACAGAACAACTAAAGGGTGCACTGGGAAGGTTGGAGGTTGCTTCGTAAGATACAAGAGAGTATTGTTGGGAGTTAGTTATAAGGGGGGGGGATTGGGTAGGGGGGGATGGGAGAAAATATAAAAACCCAGAGGCAGGAGATTGAATGGACTTATTTAATATCAGGTCTTATTTCTGCATGACAACTATAGGACATTCCTGTTCAACTATGTTTGACTTATAATGCTATGTTCGAAGATGTTTTGGATTATAATATTGTGAATTGGCATACCAAGCTGTATTTATACTCTGCCTCTGTGAAATAAAATAAAAAAAATAAAAAATAAAAAAGAATAACAAAGGACTGCCAATACACAGAGTTCTGAGTTGTTTTTTGCAGACCACCATGATTACTTTTCCTTGGCACTATTTCTTTCTGCCACCGATGTCATAGACTACTTACTTTTGCATTATGTAAGCCATGTACCGAAGTGGGCTTCCCAGAATACAGTGAAGTCACAGATGAGAGAAACTACTCCAACACCAGTTCAGACCAGCGAATATTTTTACTGGAATCTGAATAAAAAGGGGTATTATCCGGATACCTCAAGAACACATACAGGTAGACACACACCGGGACCCTTGTGCTACTCAGCTTGCCACCTTACTATACCCTCTGGACTCACCTATGTTTTACCTATCAGCGGACTCAGAAAATCTGACTGTCGCAGGCCGTGCTGCGGTCCGTGTCCCGGTCCACAGTCGTGGACCAGGTCCTACACAGCTCCTGCTCTCTCCTCTGTTGCGACTCAGTGCGCGATCTTTCCCTAGGGCGCACGCCTGCTCTTCTGGATTTGAAGAGCCAGTACACACTTAACATACATTTGGGTTTCATCTACCCCGTTGTAAACACTCCAACCCCCACTTGCTCCGCCACTTCATTGGTGTTCATGAGGTGTTAGTTTGTGGAGAGTTTTGCCCTATTTCTGTGTACCAGACCCTTCTTGCTCGTTTTCCTGACCACGTTGCCTGTCACCTGCCCTGACCTTCCTGTCTGTCTCTGATTTCATATCTGCCTGCAGATTCTGTACCACGCTGCACCCTGGCTGCCACTGCAACCTAGTCATGTCAGGGGTAGCGATCAGGAAGGTTCCCGCCGCAGCAAGTCCCATCTGTCTTACAGCGGGCTCTGGTGAATACTGGGACCTACTTAGATTCTTCTCCCTGGTGTGTCTTAAACCATCGCTTTTGGCGGTCCAGTGTATCCACCTCCCACCGTGACAGTACGAAGTGGCCATGATTTCTGCCAGTGTGCCACTACCTGATATTTGAGATGTTGCTACTACTGTGGCCCAACAAAGCCAGTGAACTGACCAGCTGGTCACCATGATGCAGAATCTTCATCATTTTCTGGCAGGGCCTCGGCAGAATTAAAGATGAACTTGCCGCTCATGACTTGCCTTCTTCCCTGGACGAGCTGTATCCGCTTAGCCACCTGAGTTGACATACAATTCTCTAAGTGACAGCAAGCGCTCCATCTGCAATGTTAACCTGCTCGGCCACGGCTAATACCATGTCTACACTTCACCCACTTGCGGTGTCTACCGATACACCTATGCAGGTGGATAGAGCCTAGCTGAGCGAGGAAGAACACACTCATCATCGCCAGCAGCAACTCTGCTTTTACTGCGGCGGTCCCGAGCACTTTATTAGGGATTGCCAACTGTGTCCGGGAACTCTTGCACCAAGACTTCATGGGAGAGGCATCCCTAGGTGTGAAGACCGCCTCTCCATATCTGACCATGCCAGTCCGTCTCGGTTACCATGTTGCAAGCCTTGGCCTTCTTAGATTTCACATCTGTGGGAAATTTTGTGGATGCTTCACTGGTGGCCAAGTTTCACCTTCCTGTGGTTCGCCTGGACAAGCACTTATTTATTTCATCCATCGATGGTGAATACCTGAGGGATTTAATTCGGTTTTGCACCCAGCCCCTCACACTCCAAGTGGGGGTGTTACATAGGGGAAAATTATATTCCATGTGTTGCCTCGTTTCTCCTCTGAGATCCTTCTGGGTCTTCTTTGGCTACAACGTCATGCTCCTGTTCTTAAATGACAAATGGGCACGGTCACACGCTGGGGACAAGATTGCCACTCCTGTTGTCTCATGGCTCCTCAGCAAGCGCGCTCCACTTTGCCACCTATGGTCACCACACCGCTTCTGGCTCTATCAGGTGTATGCGGTTTTCTGTGAGAAACAAGCTGAGACTCTTCTGCCTCACAGATCCTATGACTTTCCTATTGGCTTACTACCAGGAACGGCAACTTCTCGAGGTAAGGTCTAGCCAGTGTCTGTACCTGAGACCCAGGCTATGTCTTCCTCTATTAAGGAAAACTTACGGAAGGACTTTATCCGCAAGTCCTCCTCTCTCACCAGCACGGGATTCTTTTTCGTGGAGAAAAAGGATGGATCCCTCTGCCCTTGTATTGATTACCGGGGCTTAATAAAATAACCATAAAAAATGGTATCTTCTTCCGTTAATCTCCAAGCTCTTCGACCGGCTTTGCGGAGCCCAAATCTTTACTAAGTTGGACTTGTGGGGTTCTTTTAATCTAATTCACATAAGCGAAGGCGACAAGTGGAAGACCGCTTTTAATACCCGAGATGGACACTTTGAATACTTGGTGATGCCATACGGTTTATGCAACAACACGGCCATATTCCAAGATTTCGTCAACGAGATCTTTCAGAATCTTCTATATGTCTGTGTGGTGGTTTATCTTGATGACATCCTGATCTTTTCGTAGGACTTGCAGTCTCACGTTAGACTGGTTCTTAAATGACTATGCGCTAACTAGCACTACGCTAAGCTAGAGAGTTGCCTGTTTGAGCAAACCAGACTACCCTGTTTTTCGGACAAGGAACTCCAGATGGACTCAGCAAACCTTTCAGTGGCTCTTCAAGAAGTAGATGCATCTTCCATGGGAGCTGGGACAGTGCTGTCACAGAAGACTGACAACAGGAAGTCTGTCACCTGTGGCTTCTTCTCCAAGACTTTCTCCCCGGCAGAAAGGAATTCTACAGTTGGAGACCACGAGCTCCTGGCTATTAAACTGGCACTTGAAGAGTGGCACCATTTAATAGAGGGAGCGCGACATTTCATTAACATCTACATGGACCACAAGAGTCGAAATCCCTATCACGCATTTTGATCACTCTTCTTTTCCAGTTTAAATTTCATGCTGAACTTTAGTCCTGCTGAGAAGAATATTAAAGCTGGTGCCCTGTTGCATGCCTCTGATACTACAGGAAAAGACTCGGAGCCGTAACATATCATTCCTCCCTAATGGCTGGTTACCATGGCTCCCAAAACTTACGTACACCCTGCACTGAGGAAGAGTATTCTTCTTTGGGGGAACTCTTCCAAATTGGCCGAGCTTCCTAGGACTCTCTTGCTAATTGCTCGACATTATTGGTGACCTATTCTCCACCAGGATGTCAAGGGTTTCATGTCTACCTGTTCTACCTATGCTTGTATTAAGGCACCATGTCAGAAACCCGCTGGTCTATTACTACCTTTGCCAACTCCTGAAAGGCCTTGGACACACATTTTCATGGACTTTATCACCAACTAACCTCTTTCTGTTGTCTATATTTTTCGGCTTCATGGTTTACCACTTCTCATTTTCTCTGACTGAAGTGTACAGTTTGTATCTAAATTCTGGCGAGCCCTCTGTTCACGTATCCAAATCAAGCTGGATTTTTCTTCGACCTATCACCTGCAGTACAATTATCAAGTCGAGAGAGTAAACCAGATACTTGGGAATTATCTCCATCATTCTGTTTCCTCCCTGCTAGATGATTGAGCTGAGCTTCTTCCATGGGCAGAATTCTCGTATAATCACTTGGATTCAGAATCTGCTGGTGCATCACCTTTTTTCATAGTATATGGTTGTCATCCTCGACCTCCCCTCCTGGTGCCGCTTGTCTCTGGTCTCCCTGTGGTGGAAACGCAAGCTCACAATCTGTCCCGCCTCTGGCAAGAAACTTGTCTGCTCCTCCTACATGCTGCCACCAGGACAAAATCACAAGCAGACAGAAGACGTAGAGCCCCTCCAGTGTACTGTTCTGGGGATAAAGTTTGGCTTTCCGCTAAATTCGTCAGACTGAAATTTCCCAGTCTCGAACTTGGTCCTCTCTATTTAGGTCACTTCCCTATTCTGCGGCAAATCAATCCCGTCTGCTTCCTCCTTCCATGAGCATCCGTAATATGTTTCATGCCTCATTGTTAAAACCTGTGGTGCTGAACCTTTTTTCCGAACGGTCAGTGGCTGCGTCTGCTGAGGGTGATGCAGAAAATACCTATGAATTTCAGGAGATCTTGGCCATGTAGCACATCAGAGGAAAGAAGTTCTACCTCATAGAATGGAAGAGGTTCAGGCCGGAAGCGAGATCTTGGTAACCACTTGAGTTGCAAGTTTTCGGGGTTAACCCATAAAAAGAGGGGGCCCAAAGGGGGACCCTTCTGACTTGCGTTTGGGCCCAGTAGGGACCGAAACGTACCCATGACCTTATTTACCCCATTAAAACCCTAGAACTGGGACAAAGTGGGACGCATATTCGGGGGCCTGCTCACGGGTTAGCAAAAGGGGTTTACAAACCTCAAAAAGTACCCTTTTATTCCATATACCTTAACCAACTAAAGATCTTTCCAAACAAAAACAAAAAAACAAATTCCCAACACAGTGAAACTTTTCCACGGGAAACCCCCGGGGGGGGGAGCTACGGAGTGTACCCCAAATTTTTACACGGCTCCTCGCATCATACCCCCAAAAACACCAAAAAGCCGTTTTTTTAAACCCCCCCTGCCTTTGCATGGGGCAGGGGAGCTGTCTAAACTGAGGGAAGACAGGCGTTCCACTTTCCCGGGACCCAAAGCTGCAAAAACTCCGCCTGTCATACCCGCAGCTCCAGCGACAAAGGGCACCCCGCACACAGCGCACAATTTCGTGGGGGGGGGGGGGGGGGGGGGGGGGGGGGCCCCGGGGGGACACGCATCATTTGGGGGCCTTTCACGGAGCAGGAAAGACGCCCCGGAGGAGGAAAAGCCAGCCATGGGGACACCCGGACAGGGGCGACGGGTCTGAACGAAAAGCACCCGTCGGGTGTTTGAAAGGGGCTCGATTTCGGACCCCGCCGGGCCTGACGGGTTCCTGGGGGGGGGGTGAAGACCCCAGAAAGGGGATACATCGGGGGTTTTCCCGCTCCCGCCCCCTTTTCGGGCCCCCCCCCCTTTTCCCTGATAGTACTTTTGGCGGGCAGAGGCTCTTTTGAAGCCTGGAACTTGGGAATTTGTCGGCGCCCCGATATTAAAAACGTTAAAAACAAAAAAAGCGAAAAGCCCTTTTAAATGCCGGGAAATAGCGGTCGGACTCCTTCTCCCCCTTTTTCCCGCCTAAGAAAACCCAGAAGCGGAAAAAATCCCCATCTTACAGGGGCCACCTAACGCCGCCATACAAGGGGACCCCTGCAAGCTAATCAAATTGCACAAAGCTTATTGCTCATTTCAAATCACGATTGCTGGGTGACCTGCCTGCCTAAAACAACCTGTACACTTGTGCAAAGTAAATCACTTTCCACTGGTGGCTGCTGGAGAGCTGAGCCCCCGCTGGGCTTGCCCCTCCCCACCCCCCCAACCCTCCTGCCACTCCACTTTGTGGCGGGAACAGTGCACAGAGCAACAACCTAGGTGGTGGGGAAGGGGTGAATTAAAACCCCTGGGGGCCTCCATGTACCAATTGGCAAAATCATCTTTTACAAACGGAAAAAGCAAATTTTTTCATATAGCAGATGTGCAAAAACCATTGTTTATAAACTGTGCAAAAACCCCCTTGCTTAACAACTTGCAAGAATCATTGCTTAGCAAACTGTCAAGAACCATTGCTTAACAACGGGTGCAGAACCATTGTTATAGTAAACTCGTAAGTCTTGCTTATAAGGTCTGTGCATCCACTTTTTTAAAAAAATAGCGGGGGGGAAAAACGCGGCAAGAATGTGTTTAACAAACTGTCCCAAAACCCTTTTTACGGGGCTGGCAAAAACCCTTGTCTACAGACTTGCAAAAACCCCATTTTTATACATTTCAGAACATTGCTTAGACGATGGCAAAAACCATTGTTTAAACGATACAGGAACCATTGTTTTAAGCAGAGTGCAAGAACCATTTTTAGAAAAATGAAAACCATTGCTTTAAATTTTTGTCAAGAACCATTGTTTAGAAAATGGCAAAAAACCTTGTTAGACAATTTTTTGAAAAAGGGGGAACCTTTGTTAGAGAGCAGTGCGGGAACCCATTGCTTAGGGGCAACAGGCGGAAAACCTTGCTTAGTGCAGACAGTGCGGGAACCTTTTGCTAAAGGCAGAATTTTGGGAACCCATTGTTTTAGAGCAGACAGGGGGAACCATTGTTTAAGAGAAATACGGGGTAAAAGGGAACCAAATGCTTAAGCGACGGGGCAGAACCATTGCTTAAAGAAACAGTGCAGAAAAATTGTTTAGAGCAGACAGTCGGGAACCATTGCTTAGAGAAAAAATTTCAGTAAAACCTTTTAAAAATTTAAAAAAGGGTTTAGAAACTGTGCAGGAACCTTGTTTAAACAACGTGAAACCATTGCTTAGAGCAACATGCAAGAACCACCGTTTAGAGTAACTACAAGAACCATTATTTAGAGCAAATTGGGTGAGAACCACTGCTTTTAACAAATTTAGCAGGACTCACTGCTTATAGCAAAAGGGACAAAAAAAAAAAAAAAAAAAAAAAAAAAAACCCTTGCTCAGGGACTAGATATCCTTCATTTCTGTCTTCCCCAAATGAACATAACACCCCCAGGACATTTTTACAAGGTTGACTCTTTGGTTTAGCCTTAAAGTCTTCAGTTCCCGTTAGATTAATCTTCCTGGGGCAGGGGATTGCATAGAATTGGTCATTGATAGCCTATATAAGTTCATCTCAAACATATGGTTTTTTACACAATACATATCGGGCCAGATACCCCTTGCAAGGGGCTTTGAATCTTTTAACCCAACTTGGGGTTTTCCCTTTTAAACCCACTAGGGGGAATCCTAATCACATCTATTAGGCATCACCCAGGTTCGAGGTATCATCACTGGAACATAGAGAATGTTTTAAATTTTAACAGGGGAAAGTAGGCGCAGAAAAGGAAAAGACACTATTTTAAACACCCCCAAGCCATTTTTCCTCGCTCCAACGTCCCTTACTGAGGGGTATGGACAAAAATCTCCCAAAAAAAGTTTTAAAAGACGAACCCGCTTAGGCTCAAACCCCCAAAACGAATCAAAAACTTGCCAAGACCCCCTGACCATGGAACCAAAGGGGCCCCCTAAAAATACTAAAGGGAACAAAGTAAACAAATCACAGCAAAGCCAACCAAAGGGATTGGCGATTCACCCCGTCCCCGGGAAATCCCCCGGAGGGGATACACGCCCCAAAATTTGTCCCCCCCAAACACTAGGGGGTCACCACGGGGGCTCACGTAAATACCCAGGTACCCAGGGGGTTATACAAAATACATCCACTCTTTTATAAGGGCTGGGGGTTGCACAACCTATTAATTTGCATTCCCGATCAAACCCAAAGCGCAGAAAAAATTTTAGACATAGAGAATCCTAACCACATGCAAAGTCATCCACTTCGCTTGAACAATCCTGCCCAAAAAAAAAAAAAAAAATTGAGAGAAGAAAGCGATGTTAAGAGAAAAAGAGGATTTGGAAAACAGAACACGCAACAACCTGGGGGTTCATAGGAATCCCGAACGGGGACAGGAGGAGAGCTATTCTACTGACAACTGATTTGCCAAGGGCCTTTGGTCTAAAACCCTGGGTCCACTTTAGTAGAAAGGGCACAAGAGTAGGACCCAAGGAAACAATGAATAAAATTCTAGACCCAAGCGGTCATGGGCCCAAATACCTAAAACTGGGGGGTAAAGAACCCTACCAAAGTTACAGGAGAAAAAGATGAGCAAGAATTGAGGGCCACAAAAATTATTTTCAGGACTATCGCAGTGTAACCAAAAACGAAAAACCTTCACTCCCAAAATTTAAAAAACTTTCTGATAGGGGCCCTTAGGTTTAAAATTTTTGTTCCCCAAAAGGTCTGTTTCAGGGAAGGGGCAGACAGCTAAGTTTAAACCCCGACAGCAAGACAACACTTTTTTCTGGGGGGAAGGGAACCCAGCAGAATGGTCTTACAGGAGGGATATAACTGGGCAATAGTCCAACTTTCTTTTCGGCCCCACTGGTTTTCATTTCATTCTGTATTGAATTACCAATCTTTTTAAAAGGCTTGAAAAACCTCATTATTACACTGTTTTCTTTTGTTTTGTTAATATCTGAGCTCTTGCGTCTCTTTTTAGGCGGGGTGCAGTGGGGCGCGGCCTCCTGGGGGTTTTCCCTTCTTTGGGGTCCTGGATTCCCCCCGCTGCGGGTGGGGGGGGGTTTCCCGTTTTTAGAAAAAATCTTGAAATGACGGGTCATAACCCATCACAAAAATGACAATCACTTTCAATAATGATCCCCCCTCACAAACCAAAATTTAAATTTTTAACATGGAATGTTGAGGTCTAAACACCCAAAAAAAAGAAAAAAAGTGCTTACCCCTTTGAGACATTCAAGCCTGATATTTAGTGTTGAGCGTTGCGTTGGGATCAATCACATAGTCGATATCGGCCGCTATGTAAGGTTTTTCATGTGGATCGATTTGACGTTTACCCTTAAAGTCTTAGAGCAAAAAACCTTATTATTACACCCCAAACAAGGGGAAAAACTGAAATTAAAAATCCACAACATCAAAGGATATGTACATTTAGCAACACACTTAGGTTTTTAAAAACACAGAAAAAAAGTCACAGACCATTTACTATCCCCGTCTTGTACCACAGCCTGACCCTTAAACCTGCATCACCCACAAATTAAAAAGTGCCAGAAGGAGTATGATTTGAACCATCATGTTACTTGAACTGGAAATTGAATATCCCTGTCCTGGAACGCAGCATGAGCCCCAAACCTGCATGACCCCCACATTTAAAAAGTGACGGAAAAAGAATTCTTTCTACCACCATTTTAGTTTCACTGGACATTGAATATACCTGTCCTGGACCGCAGTATGACCATTAAAACTGTCTGACCCACAGATTAAAAAGTGCCGGAAAAGGAGTCTGTATCTGTTATGCTTTCGTATAATACACGGTATTTTTTTGCACCTTTCAATTCACCTGTGGTGAGTATAGAATTGCTGTTTTAAGATTTACGTGGATGCTGCGTCAATGAACAAAGCTGGGTGCGCAAAAGTCAAAAAAACACGTAACTGTTATGTTTTGGTATAATAAACGGTATTTTTTGCACCTTTCAATTCACCTGTGGTGAATATAGAATTGCTGTTTTAAGATTTACGTAGATGCTGCGTCAATGAACAATGCTGGGTGCGCAAAAGTCAAAAAACACGTAACTGTTATGTTTTGGTATAATAAACGATATTTTTTGCCCCTTTCAATTCACCTGTGGTGAATATAGAATTGCTGTTTTAAGATTTACGTAGATGCTGCGTCAATGAACAATGCTGGGTGCGCAAAAGTCAAAAAACACGTAACTGTTATGTTTTGGTATAATAAACGGTATTTTTTGCACCTTTCAATTCACCTGTGTGAATATAGAATTGCTGTTTTAAGATTTATGTGGCTGCTGCGTCAATGAACAATGCTGGGTGTGCAAAAGTCAAAAAACACGTAACTGTGATGTTTTCGTACGATACACGGTATTTTTTTGCAACAAACAACCTGTGCTGACTACAAGATTGCTGGATTGTAATTTAACTGCAAGGTGGATATATCAACAGTCACAGGTGTAATGGGTAAAAATGAAAATGAACACCTATCTGAAATGTATACTGATAATAAAAGTGGAGTTTTGCAGCTAACAAAGAGACCTGCAGTTACTAGAAATGATGTGTATCCAATATAAGTTCAGGCTGCCCAATATCCAGGAAATATTTCAATAGCAAACTGTTAATAATAAAGATATTCCACTACAATGTCCTACACTAAGTCTTGGTGAACTTTATCCAGTGTTCTTTATTTTTAGAGCTTGTCTGTGTTCGCCCCGGCGGGCCCCCCCCCCCGCTCCCACCGCTGTGAATTTACAGCGGTAGATGCTGCTTTAAAATTCTCTAGCTAACTACATAAAATCTTCAAATCTCTAATCTAACTAAATTGGAAGGATCACAGCTAATAGTAGAGGTTTCTCTGTGCAGAAATAGACTAATTTAGCTGAGCTGTTTGGCCACAGGCAGAGCGCAGGTCCTATCCCTATGAGACGCTGAGAGACACTGAGGCTGAAACAGGAAACGCTGTTCTATGTAAAACAAGATCATGTGATTTTTCCAGCCAATCGCAACCATACACATCCCAGTCATGACGTCGCACACACATCTCGCCCTGCTCTATTCTGTAATCTGATTTGCTGGCCGCCAAAATTACAGGAAGCGCTGAAAAAGGCGCGATCTTAATAGATGATGCTCAGATTTTAACCTTAATTATCGCATTATCTGGAAATTTCGATCACCATAAAAACCTTGCCGATTTCAACTTGTCGATAAAAATCGCTCAACACTACTGATATTATGTTTCTCCAAGAAACACATTGGAAGAAGGGCATGGAGGGGAGATTGAAGGCACCTTGGCTGGACTCCTGCCATTCGGCGGATTTCTCGTCAAAGGCGAGGGGGTAGCCGTCCTATTTAGAAAGGGCCTCCAATAAATGGTACAGGAAGAGATAAAGGATGTAGGGGGGAGGTTCCTTATTCTAAGAGTATCTATTGCAGGGATTTCCTACACTCTGGTGAACATATACGCCCCAAACCAACCTAACACAGCATATTTCCATAAAAACTCAATTCAATATTGGCACAAAGAGGGGATACTAACATCATAATGGGGGGAGATTTTAAAACCACTCTCTGCCCCGAGTTGGACAGATCTTCAGGACATCAATCAAGTGGTCAAGCCACGAGGGATGTGTTGCATTTGATAGAGACCAACTCCCTATGTGACTCCTGGAGGACATTAAATGCAGACTCCAGAGAGTATACATTTCACTCCCAGGTCCATGAATCCTTTTCCAGGATCGACTTTTTTCTCACATCCATGTCACTATGGGAGAAGGTACAAGACTCATCCTTGTACGCTATAATGATTTCAGATCACTCCCCAGTTACGCTTGTACTTGCTCAGACCCCTTCTCAGTTGCCTCATAGGATCTGGCGTTATCCGGGATACTTATCCCAGTCTGCAGACTTCCGATCCTTCTTACAAACAAAAGGGGAGGATTTTGTGGATGATAATTTGTCACACGTTGATAACGCTCCCCTGTTCTGGGCAACAGCGAAGGCGGTCCTCCGAGGCCATATCATCCAATATGTAGTACGAAGACGCAGGGAAGCCCACACCAAATTCAAAAAATTACATCAGACATTGCTCACTGCACAACAAGAACTGGCATCTAACCCATCGGTAGAGGGAAAACTCATATATAGAGAAGCAAAAGATACACTAGACTCTTTCATCCAAGGTCAGGCATGCTGGCTAACCAAGCTCACACAAAATAAATACTATCGTGGTGCCAACAAATCTAGCCAACTCCTGGCCAGACTAACAAAATCGCAAAAGTCACGCACACCAATTCTAGCCCTAAGGGATCCGACAAAAAACCCACCTATGTACTGATCATCGGGGGGTGGAGAAAAGATTTTGTGAATTTTTTGAAGATCTCTACAGAGCAGCACCAACAGACATGGAACAGATTGATTCATTTTTGAACTCGGTTTCTCTCCCATGCCTGTCAGCAACTCAAAGAAACATGTTAGAGGACCTTATAACAGAGGAGGAGGTAAGAGGGGTCATCACCACGGGGTCATCGCCACGGGGAAATCACCAGGACCAGACGGATTCGGAAACGAATTTTACAAATTGCTCTCCCCAGTGGTGACCCCGGTGCTGACCTCTCTTTATAATCACATTTATCAGGAGCAAGGTGAGATGGATAGATTACTGGAATCTCAAACTATTTTACTACAAAAACCTAACAAAGACCCACAACTGGTTCAAAATTATCGCCCCATAAGCCTGTTGAATTGTGATTATAAACTTCTCACAAAGATTGTAGCGAACAGGATCCAAACCTTCTTACCCTTGATAATGCATCCTTCCCAGAGGGGATTTGTACAGGGACGCCAATCAACGCAAAACATTAGAGCGGCGATTGCGGCTACGATGAAATCCCAGGATCATGGGGCTGATATGTCAATGCTCCTTAGCCTTGATGCAACTAAAGCTTCTGATACGGTGTCATGGCCATTCCTGTGGTCCACGCTGCGGAAGAGAGGGTTTGGATCAAAATTTTGTGGTTTTGTGAGCTACACACAAGAAAACACCTCCACCTCTCTGTTAATTAACGGGAAAAAAATCAGATCCAATTGATATATTTAGAGGAACCCGACAGGGTTGCCCACTATCTCCAATATTATTTAACTTGGCATTAGACCCCCTGCTGTATCGACTTCACCCGGGGCATCATCAAAGGAAAGTTTTAGGGGAACAGGAATCAGTTGAGATTGCAGCCTTCGCGGATGATGTTCTCCTTATCCTTCACAAACCGCGAGAGACGTTACCACGAGTCCTGCAAATCCTGCAAGAGGTGGGGGATCTGTCGGGCTACCACATCAACCCAGAAAAAACCTCTGCCATGTTGTTGAAGGGCCCATCGAGGCCAGCCTGGTCTTCAGCTTATCCTTTTAAATGGTGTAGGACCGCAATGCCATACTTGGGAATCAATCTCACTAGGTCTCCCTCGCTTTTATACAAACATAACAGCCTGGAGGAAACTACCCTTATCATATGTAGGCAGGGGTAACCTACTTAAGACCGTAGAGTTTCCGAGACTGCTATACATCCTGCACTCACTCCCTACATATTTGAGGAGAAGAGATGAAAGGGAAATACACGCACTATACAGGGGCTTTGTGTGGAAGGGAGGGAGACCACGAATCCCACTGGTAATAATGCAACAACAGACATACAACGGAGGAATAGGATTGCCTAATGTTGGGGCATATGGGACAGCGGCGCTCCTGCGGTTCGCGATAGATTGGATACTGGGTAGATCAGGGTTTACAGACCCCTCCCTGGATCAGTCTTTCTTGGGGAATCTTTCACTGATAAACTTATTGCACAGACCATACCACCTCATTCCGGAACCTATTAGGGTTAATCCACTATTGATTTTCACGTGGAAGGCGTGACAACACCTGAGAACCAAATTGAGACTACATCCCCAATTTTCTCTATTGAGTACCTTCTTGGCAAATCCAGATTTTCAGGCAGGATCCCCGCATAGAGAATTTTATCAGTGGAGCAGGGGGGCGAATTACCTCAATATACCACATGATAAACATGAAAACAAGGAAGATTTTGTTTCTGGAAGAGCTCCGGAATAAATTTCCGGCTGTGGAAATTTCCATTTTCCCATACCTCTGTGACCATAGTTATGCCCGTAAAGTGATCTCTGGGGTCTCATCAGAAGAATGGAATTCAGCTCTTTGGGTAGTACTGCGGCAAGACACTCCCCTTAGGGGATTAACCTCTCGTCTATATAAACTAACACATACGCAATTAGACTTTTCTAAGAAACCCCAATGCAATTACGAAATGGAAGGGGATGACCCCAGCCTGGACCTGGCCACGTTAAAAAAGGCCCTCAATAATAGTAGAAAGTTTTTAACCCTCCAGCAGAAATTGGAGATGACTCTCCAAATATATCATAGAGCATATATAACTCCAAAAAGGGGATATAGAATGGGGATTTATCCAGACAACTTGTGCTTTCGTTGTAGAGCGCCAGAGGCGGATTTATTCCATTGTTTATGGAGCTGTCCGGCAATCCAACCTTTTGGGACAAAAATATACTATTTACAACTTCCAACCTCACGACCTATGTCCCCAGAACCCCATTGTGGGCGATATTTGGTCATATAAACACACAAGACACTCCATGCACACCAGGGTGTAGGAAGCTTCTCCACTTTATTGCAGCAGCGGGAGTGAAGACAATCCTGCCAAACCTGGATCCATGAAACTTCACCACCTTTTAAATTATTTTTAGAAAAATTAATCGTATTAATGAAGATGGATTGGGTAGAGGCAACTCTACAAAAAGAATCCCGAGTTGAAAACTTTTTCTTGATCTGGGAAAGCTTTATCCTCTTGCTGCCAGATCATATTAAAAATGTTATAAGAAATGGCTTTTACCTAACCTCATGGTATCAAAATAGAGTCTTGGAGGGGATCCGCCGATACCTGATTCATAGTTCGGGGTAGGAGAGGGGGACCCGCATTGGGGATGGCTGCGCGCTACTCGCCCATTGATCGCCTAACCTCAGATGGTTCATATGTTTCTTTTGTAATTGATGCATAGGGACACGGGACCAACATTCATGGTATTTCTTGCCATACATTGTATTAAGTCATTAACAGTACCTAATAAGGATAATAGTTGCAGGAATTGTATCTGGGACATGCAAGAAGATGTTAAGCAAATCTAGGTCTACCTAGAGGACCTTGAGGTCCAAAGAAGAACATTGTGATAAACTGCTGTGATTGAAAAGAGAAATCTGGAAGTGTCATGGGAAATAAGATCCTTATATCATAAGGTTTACAGTAACAGAACTAGTTGCTTGTCCCTTGCTTTTTCAGGTTTATTAAGTTTGGTGTGAGGGGGGAAACTAGGGGGTAAGGGGGTTATAGTAGAAAATGGGTATTTTCCTATGATTCTTGGGAGATACAAAACAATAAAATAACAAAGATAGATTGTTTAATTGATTATGTTGTTAACTATCCTTAACAGAGAGAAGATCTGGAAGTGTCATGGGAAATAAGATCCTTATATCATAAGGATTACAGTAACAGAACTAGTTGCTTGTCCCTTGCATTTTCAGGTTATATTACTTGGGTGTGAAAGGGGGGAAACTATGGGGTAAGGGGTTATAGTAGAAAATGGGTATTTTCCTATGATCTTGGAGATACAAAACACTAAAATAACAAAGAGAGATTTTTAATTGATTATGTTGTTAACTATCCTTAACAGTACCTCTGTATGATTCACATTGTTGTTGGAAATACTCAATAAAACAGATTGTAAAAAAAAAGACTGGTTCCACAGTCTCTTAAATGACTATGAGCGATGGCTCTCCGCTCCGCAGAGTACTTGGGTGAGACACAGGCAGGATGCGGCTCATCGGAGTACACAGCACAGGCAGCGTGAGCGTCATCAGGCTGCCCGCGCGGCCTGGTGACGTCAAACCGCTGAAGAAAAAGACCGGGAGCAGCGACGGCATCAGGGAGCGAGGTCAGGTGACTGCTGTCAGTTTATTACTTTTAATTAGCTCTATTCATGCTGGGGGCCTATAATCTAATTATAAATGTGCAGCGGGAGCTATAATTTACCTAATGATGTGCCTGGGGAGCTATAATCTACTTATATATGTGCAGGGGGGCTATAATCTACTTATATATGTGCAGTGGGAGCTATAATCTCCCTATATACCTGCTGTGGGGCCTATAAACTATATACCTGCTGGGGGACCTATAACCTACCCATATGTGTGCTGGAGGACCTATAACCTGCCTATATACCTGCTGGGGGACATATAACCTGACTATATACCTGCTGGGGGAAATATAACCTGCCTATACACCTGCTGGGGGACATATAAACTACACACCTACCTACTGGGAGACATATAAAGTATACACCTACTGGGGGACGTATAACTTGCTGGGGGACCCTATTACCTTCACTGGGGGACGTATAACTTATTGTGCTGTGAAGTCGCTAGTAGGTGTTAGGCCAGTTGTTAAGGCCACAAGTGGATTGTTAAGAGCTTAGCAATCGACTCTGGGGACTAGTTCACTGTGTAGGGTATTTTATACCCAAGGGTTAATTTATCCTCTTGTTTGTGGGGTAATTAGGAGTCAAATACACAGTGTGTTTATTTCTGCCTCATATATGCCTCAATTCCATCTGGTACACTGTGTAGGGTGTCACCCAAGGGTTAATTTATTCTCTTGTTTGTGGGGTAATTAGGAGTCAAATATATGGTGTGTGTTTTTTCAGCCCCATATATGCCTGAATTCCATCTGGTTCACTGTGTAGGGTATTTTATACCCAAGAGTTAATTTATCCTCTTGTTTGTGGGGTAATTAAGAGTCAAATACACAGAAGGGCGACATGTATGAATCTCGCAGCGTCGGAGCGCACGTTTTCGCCAGTTTTCTGATGAAATTTGCGCCTCATGTATGTCGGCGGCGAGGTGCGCTCATACATGCGGTGTAAAGTCCGCCACGCCTTGTCAGTGTATGAGGCGCAGTGCGGGACTTAGGCGCAGTGCGGGACTGCGCCTAAGATTCGCCGCCCGACGTAGTGCACTCATACAAGCGGTGAAAAGTCCGCCGCGCCTCGCCAGTGTGTGAGGCGCAGTGCGGGACTGCGCCTAATATTCGCCGTTCGAGGTGGTGCGCTCATCCATGCGGGGAAAAGTCCACCGCGCCTCGCAAGTGTGTGAGGCGCAGTGCAGGGACTTATGCGCAGTGCGGGACTGCGCCAAACATGTATTCTGATTCGAGACAGGCTGGAAAACAGCGAAAAATCATTAAAGATGTCCGTGCGGCATGGAGAATGAATCAAAAGATCGCTTTTATTAGGTGTAAAACATTCTCTGAAAAAGAGCTCAAACCTACTAAAAAAATACATAAATAAAATCACTTTCCAAAAATCAAAAATGGCGCAACATCGAGAATTTGGATATTTGAAATTGCCGGGACATACAGTAATTCAAATTCTGTAAGCTATTCTCATTAGTCGGCAGAAACCAGCCAATCAGAATAGGAGCGACAGTGAACCATTAAAACCTATGGAGAAATATTGACCAATCAAAATCAAAGGCGGGACTGTTCAAAATACAGTAAAAATGCAGAAAAGAGCTGATTACTTAAGCTAGCGGGGGCTTGGCTATCCTGGCCAATCAGAATAGGAGCGACAGGGACCCATTATAACCTATGGAGAAGTATTGACCAATCAAATTCAAAGGCGGGACAGTTCAAAATACAGTAAAAAAGGCAGAAAAGAGCTGATTGGTTGAACTAGCGAAGGCTTGGCTATCCCGGCCAATCAGAGCGCGAGCTACTTTCTCCCATTGTAGTCTATGGAGAGATGGGGGCACTGAAATCTCAGCACCGTGAGGCATGAAGTATTAGTAAATAAATCGTTTTTATTAAGTGTAAAACATTCTCTGTAAAAGAGCTGAAACCTTCTATAAACATACAGAAATAAAATCACTAACAACGCGTTTGTCGCCGAGACCGGCGCAACATCGGGAATTGGGATATTCAAAATTGCCGGGAAATACAGTAATTCAAATTCTTTAAGCTCTTCTCATTGGTCGGCAGAAACCAACCAATCAGAATAGGAGCGACAGGGACCCATTAAAACCTATGGAGAAATATTGACCAATCAAATTCAAAGGCGGGACAGTTCAAAATACAGTAAAATGCAGAAAAAAGCTGATTGGTTGAACTAGCGGGGTCTTGGCTATCTCGGCCAATCAGAGCACGAGCTACTTGTCCCATTGTAGTCTATGGCCAGATCGGGGCAATGAAATCTCGGCTCTCAGCGGCGTGTGGCATGGAGTGTGATTAAAAAAAATTATTTTTATTAGGTGTACAATATTATCTGAAAAAGAGCTGAAACCTTCTATAAACATACATCACTCAAATTCCTAACAACGCGTTTGTCGCCGAGACCGGAGCTATATCAGGAATTGGGATATAGAGATTTGCCGGGAAATACAGTAATTCACATTCTTTAAGCTCTTCTCATTGGTCGGCAAAAACCAGCCAATCAGAATAGGAGCGACAGTGACCCATTATAAGCTATGGAGACGTCTTGACCAATCAAATTCAAAGGCGAGACAGTTCAAAATACAGTAAAAAGTCAGAAAAGAGCTGATTGGTTGAGCCCAGGCGGCAGATATGAATCCACCAATCATATGTAGTGCGTCTATTTTGAGTGGAGAAAGAAGGGCACGATAGAAGGGTGCCCTAAAAGTTATTACTGTCTATGGGAAATATTCTAGTACTGTAACTGGTTGGAGGAAGAGGGGCTCGTCCAGCTTAGCCAATCAGCGGCTGAGCTATCTTCTCATAGAGTTCTATCGGGAAAAGAAATGCAGAGCGAGCTCTGTTTGTGATTGGCTAAGTTAAAAGAGGCGCGGTTATTTGGACCAATGGGAGAGCGAGCGACGCTCTTATGGGTTTTCTAATGCAATCTATAATAAAACTGTACATGGCAGAAATCAAATGATAAGACTCCCGAAGTTGTGCCGATCTCTATATAAAATGAACAATAATATGGGGGTAACGAAAAAAAAATATTAATTCAATAAATTCATTTTTATTTCTTTATTTTCGTTACACCCATACTATTGATCATTGGCTAACGAAATAAAGAAATAAAAATTAATTTATTGAATTAATATTTGTGTTTTCGGTGACGGCGACAAACGCATTGTTAGGGATTTGATTGATTTATGTTTATAGAAGGTTTCACTCTTTTTCAGATAATATTTTACACCTGATAAAAATGATTTTTTTTAATCATACTCCATGCCACACGGCGCTGAGAGCCGAGATTTCATTGCCTCGATCTGGCCATAAACTACAATGGGACAAGTAGCTCGCGCTCTGATTGGCCAGGATAGCCAAGCCCCCGCTAGCCCAACCAATCAGCTATTTTCTGCCTTTTTACTGTATTTTGAACTGTCCCGTCTTTGAATTTGATTGGTCAATATTTCTCCATAGGTTATAATGGGTCCCTGTCGCTCCTATTCTGATTGGTTGGTTTCTGCTGACCAATGAGAATAGCTTACAGAATTTGTATTACTGTATTTCCCGGCAATTTCCAAGATCCTAATTCCTGATGTAGCGCCGTTCTAGATTTTTGGAAAGTGATTGTTTTATTTTATTTTTTAAGGTTTGAGTTCTTTTTCTGATAATATTTTACACCTAAAAAAGCGATTTTTTTGGAATCGTACTCCATGCCATACGGAGCTGAGAGACGAGATTTCTGTTGCGATCTTCTATATGTTTCCTCTCATGTTACGTTCTCGCTTCACTTTTAGACCAGAATCAACCAAGTCTGCCTGTCAGAGCTGGCGAGCGCTGCAATGCGCCGCACTTTTCCGACCCGCGATCATACATGCCTCGGAGTTTTCGAACACGCCGTGTCCCGCCCCAGAACGCCCACACTGCGCCCATTACACACCACCTCTGCCGAAGGGAGCTGTTTGTCTTTCCCATCATCTACCGGTCCAGATGCTCCTGCTCCTCACCACTCATGGCACCAGCAGTCATTCACTGAGGTGATTGCCAAGAGACAATAGTATGCGTCCAACCATCCTAAGGTGCAGAAGCTGACCGTGCTCCTGTCCAAGTTGTTGTTACTGCAGTTCCTTCCTTTCCAAGTAGTGAACTCTGTACCATTCAGAGAACTAATGGCTTGTGCCGAGCCGAGGTGGAGCTGGAGTCTCAAGCCGCAATTTATTTTCGGAAAAGGCAGTACCAAGCCTGCACAAATATGTAGAACAAAAGATGGGCCAGTCCTTGAGCCTATCGGTGTCTTCCTAGGTGCACGGCAGCACGGACGTGTGGAGCTGTAACTACGGTCAGGGACAGTACATGTCCTTTATGGCCCACTGGGTGAATGTGCTTCCTTCCCAGCCACACCAGCAACTTGGACAGGAGACACCCCTTTCTCCTCCACGTTGCTGATCTGCTCCAATGTCCGCCTCCTCCTCCACCACCACCTTAGCCTCCACCAGTCTAAGCGATGCTCCATCATACCACATGTGCAGGGCACAGCGGTGTCACGCAGTTCTACACCTGGTTTGCCTGGGCAAACGAAGTCACACAAGAGAGGAACCGCTCTGCGTTATGCAACACGAAATCAATGTGTGGCTTTCTCCATGACAACTGCAAATCGGAACCATGGTGACAGACAATGAAAGGAACATGGTGTCCGCGCTGCACTGAGGAGGGCTGAGCCAAGCGCCCTGCATGGTGCATGTCTTCAATCTGGTTGTCAAACAGTTCCTCAAGTCTTCCACCCATCTGCAAGACATTCTAAAAATGGCCAGGAAACTGTGCATGCACTTCATCCATTCCTACAAAGCCAAGCACACCCTCCTTGAGCTGCAGCGGCAGAACGGCCTCCCCAACATATGCTGATATGCGTTGTTTCCCCCTGTTGGAATTCCAGCCTCCATATGTTAGGCCGACTGTATGAACAGAGAAAGGCCATTAACGATTTTTTATGTTTTATTACTTTTACACAATAGAAATACATTTATAAAAAGTTGCATTTTTATGTCATTATAGTCTGACAGCCATAACTTTTTTTTTTTTTCTGTATATGGAGCTGATTATGGGCTTTTTGCAGGATGAGTTGAAATTTTTATTAGTACCATTATGGAGTGCATATGATGCTTTGATCACTTTTTATTAAGAGTTTTGTGAGGCATTTTGAACAAAATACAGCAATCCTGGTAGTGGTTTTTACTCAGCATTGCTGTATACTGGTCTCCATGATGACTGTCAATCACCATGCCCGCAATGCATTGTGGGCATGGTGATATCACCAGACACCCCAGATGCTTTAGTAAAGCATCCGGGCTGTCGGGTGAGTTGGCCAGTAGCGGCACACAGCGCCGCTTACTGCGACAATCGCAGGCAGGAGGAGCTCACTCCTCCTGCCTGCAGCTTCGTTATCGCGACCATGATAGGTTGCGATAGCAAACGGTTAATCACCCGCGGCCAGAGCTTAAAAGAGAGAGCTAGAGCACATAAAATAGGAATAGAACACAGGCTCACTCATTGCAACAATTACATACAGTCACTACCACCACCTTCATATAGTATGCACACCATCCATATGGATAGTAGCTTCCAGACCTACTGGCCTTCTGACCTTTTTATGCCTGGACACATGCTGATCAGACTGGGGTAGGGGAGGAACAACTGCTGTATGTCCTGTGCATACAAGACAGCTACCTGTATTAGTACGCTCAGCTCTGTGTGACAACTCCTTTACTCCTTCACAAGCATCTGTAGTTAACTCTCTGAGGAGCGTCTTATTTTGGATGGTCACAAGTGCTAGGAAGCCAAGTGGATCACATAGACAGTAGACAAGACACCACATCTTGCGAAGGGCCTTGTGTCAGTCTTGAGGTCCCAGTTAAGCCCTAGGCTGTGCTGAATAGGTGTCGAGTCTGTCACCAAGTCTAGATGTTTCAAATCCATGGTATGATCTTGAATGGGGAAGGCCTCCATAATGGCTTTGTTGTTTGATGCTATTTTATTATCTTCCTTTGAACTCTGAAAGCCTGTGCACCCTAAGTGATCTCTGTCTTCATGGTATGAAAGCTTGTCTGATTTGGTAAACTTCACTTTGATGAAGAATTTGTTAGGACAGGGTTAAAAAAGGGATTGACGCCCATTCTCCAGTAAGTTAACGAAAAGCGAGTTAACAGTGGTTTGTTGGTTTGTAAAAATTTCCTAGGCAGACATCGCCTAGGATGATCCAACCTAGGTCAAGATTCTGAGCAAATGGTGAATTGTGAGGGCCGTTTATCTGTTTTCCCACCTTATGGACTCTTATGATGTCTCTTCCAAGGAGAAGTATTATCCAAGCTTCTGGGTCTAGTGCAGGGATGCAATGTGCAAAAGTTTTCAGATGACCATGATACAACGCGGCATCATCAATGATTCAATTTGTTAGCCAGCATATATTCTCCCTGTCTCTTTGCTGACACCTGAGCAAATCTTGAGTGAATATAAGGATATGTGTCCTTCAATCTTCAAGATATCCAAGAAAGTCGAGTTAATGAGCGTTCTGTTGCTTTGATCATCAAAAATGACATACAGCTTCACTGCTTTCTTTCTGTGACCAATTTAATAAACTGTAACAAGACAGATTTTAGAACAGGATTTACCACTAAGACCTTTTCCATACACTTGGGTGCACTGAGATGTCACTTCAGCAGATACAGTGTCTCTCTCCTCCCCTCCGTGCTCTGTGGATTGGTCTGAGTGTGTGCGAATCCATGGTGCTGGTCCTGGATATAAAGCTGTATTATGTTCATTGCTGTCACTTTCTGAGCACTTGAGGTTGGTTGTACAGTCTCTTGCAAGATGGGAAGTTGATGCAAAACACCTGTAGCAAATGAGAAAGGCTTTGTGGTCCTTGAGAGGTTTTTCTCTAAACCCTCTACACTTCAGCAGTGGATGTAGTATCTTGTGAAGAGGACATTCTCTGAATAGGTCTCTTGTTGAGGCATTCTCAGTGTCTGAGGTACTGCTAGCATTGCATGAGTAGTCAGGGAATACACTGGGTTTGTGTACCATGACAGGTATCTTTTCAAGCGATGGTGTAAGCAAGTTTACTTGACTTTGGATAAGTAGTGTCAGATGTTGAGAATATTTCTTGTCTTCGCTTGTTGGAGTACAAAGTCTACAAAGAAAGAGAATGGAGAAAACGAGAAATTGTACATTTGTACTTGGAGTCTTTAGTGATCCAGTTCTCTTGTAAACTGTAAAGTAGTTTCTGTACTATGGGTACTAGGAGTTTTACGCCCCCGTGCAGTGTCCATAAATGAAAGTCCTTGCAAATCTCCATCAGCCTTGGCAACTTGAAGTTCCACCAGCAGGTCACTTAACTCTTTAAACTTTGGAAACTCTTTGTTGGAGATCTTAGGAAAGTCTTCAGTTATTTTAAATAGTGCACTTTCTATCATTTCTGTTTAGCCATAACACTCATCAAGTCTTTTCCATATCATATTTAAAGAGAACCTTTCACATAGTTTTTGCCCCCCTGGCTGAGGACAGAACAAGGTAGTGTCAGACCTGCTGTTTCCAGCGCTGTGTCCCTTATTCTGTAAGATGCTGTAGTTTTCATGTATTTAATGCTCAAATCTGCAGTTTTCAGCTAGAAGAGTCATTCGAAGAGTCCTTCAGAGTGTCAGTTTTTTCAAACCCTGCCCATATAAGGCTAGCCCCGCCCACCTCAACTGACAAACCTATTACTTTGAATAGGCAGAAACATGTGAATAACTGTCAGTGGGCGGGGGCTAGCCTTTGGTGGGAGGAGCTAACACCTACTCATGAATAAGATTTGAGGAGTAAATGCTCTAAAACTGCTGCATCTTACAGAATAAGGGGCACAGTGCTGGGAACAGCAGGTCTGACACTAGCTTGTGCTGTCCTCAGCAAGGGGGGCACAACCTATGTGACAGGTTCTCTTTAAGCCTCTGTGTGGGAAATTAATGTTAATATCTCTAATTCGCGGGGGGCGTGGCCTGGACCTGCATGGAGTGAGAGGCATCTGAGGAGAGCTCTGAGGAGGACACCACTAAACAGCACAAAAAAACCCACTTTTGCCCTTTAAAATCCTACCAGTACCGAGTCTGGACCCTCTTCACACCACCATCATCAAGCTGTAAGTCGCTGCTGAGGCTGGGATTACAATCCAACGGGGGTTTTCCCGGCACTCTGAGCAGTTTGGCTCCAATCCAGCCTAATTGAGCTGCACTTTAGAAGCGGAGACAACCTGACCTCACCCGTGCTAGAGGAGGGCGACAGGAACACTTTCTGTAGCAGCCAGCAGCTCGACCCGCGCTCCCTCCCTGACTTTTTTAGGTAGAAGGTTGAGCGCAGGGCTTCCTCCTCAGGGGCCAGCGTGAGCCGACAGCCTTCTCAGCCTGCCGTGGAATCTCAGCGTGCAGATAAGTAACCAGTTTCCACTGTCTCCTATATTTTTATTCTTGTGTATCTAATGTCTAAAGGACTTTTGAAGAAGAAATCTGTACTGGGATAAATTGCGGGACCCGTTTTACTCTTGAGGGCTCACAAACCAGCCTTGGTGGCTGCATCCAATTTGCAGCAATCCCTGCACAACATTCCCTGGCCAGCCGCCATTTCCCATCCACTTTCACTCCTCTGTTTAAAGGAGACAGGAATTGCCTCTCTCTGAAACCCCTAAAGGATTGGGACTAAAACTCCCCTCTTTGGGTTTTTCATCATTAGCTCCTGTGGAACTAATCATTTTCCAGACCAATTTCCAGCCATGTAAATTACATATAAGCTTCCTAACATCGCAGTGACTAGTGCCTCTCTACTCAATCAGCACCCGCACTCATTTGCTGAAGAAAAGAAAAGGAATATATTGTATTGCTTTCTCTACAACACCCAGCAAGTTTTTTGACCTGTCCTGTTTTTAATTATAAGGACATCTTTGGAGAGTCCACAGGCAAAGTGCATGTCAGCATCTCTCCAACGCGTTTTTTATTAGGAGTCACTTAAACTTCCCTATTTTAAGGAGAAAATTTCTTAATTCAGAAAAAATACCTGATCAGCCATACTCTCCAGGACTGATTATAACTTTCAGACATCCTAAAGTGCTTCTCCCTGACCCTTAACCATAAGAAAGTGTCAAATCATCACATACTTCTCTGCTGCATATACTGAGCAAACTTATTAACCTCTCACTACCCGGGGCTCCCTCTCATCAAAGGTCATTTTTAAGAATTACTTAAAAAAGTCTAAAAGACTATTCCAGGCACCCTTTCCCAAGTGACAACCTAGATCCCAAAGTAAGAGTGGAGATTGAGAGGAAAAGCAATCAAACAATAAAAAAAAAAAAAAACACAAAGACAAACAACAACAAATATACAAAAGAAGACGAAGAAGTATATTTCTACCTACCTTTCCTATCACGACCAAATGGGTGGCAACTCCCAAGAAAACCGGCAAATCCCACCCCACCAAATTAACAGAGTTTTCCAAACTCCTTCCACACGCTCACCAGAGCAGGGAAAGGCGTAACTTATCCCCAACTCTCTCTCAAGCCTCATCCAGACAAGACTCTACAGATATGGAATATCTCTAATTCGCTTTGCATGTTCTACTGACTCATTCCCTAGCCACTTGACTAGAAAGTCAACCTTTTCACTTGCAAACAGATCTAGATCTTTCATGTTATTCCTGAATGAAGATCGCCATGCTCTGTATCCTGCAGGTCAGTCAAACTTTGTGAGCCCTTTTGTTACTAGCTCATGTCTTGCAAAGAATTTAAGGACATCAAACATCTCTTGATTACTATTAGATGTATCTGGAGGGAGGTTAGTGAGTGGAAGATCTGGTGGGAAATAGGGATTTCTGAACATGTTATTGCTGTAATAGTCACCATCTACATGTTCCTTCTTAAGGGGCATGATGGTACCGTAGGAGTTCATTGGTTTGGGTGCCAGGTTGCACTGAAGGTTGCCAATCTCTGTAACTGCTGTCTTTTTTGATGTAGTGTGCCTGGTTATCTGAAGTTACATACCATGTGACAGCATTTTTCTGGAACTCTTGACTCTGCACCTGGACTTGAATGTAGACTGGCATCTAACTTAGCATGTTGCAGTACATAGTCTGAAGTACACAGCGAGTTGTCACGATCTCTGTGTTCAGATTCAAGAATGTTGCTGAGTCACTCTTAGGGCATGTTTTGCAGACCGCCTGAAAAACCGTCCGAAAACCAGCAGAACGGGGATCTATGGAAACCCGTGCAGCAGTCCCTACTCCACGGGTTTTCTGCCCGGCAGTTTTGCCGCCGGCGGTCCGCCCGCAAAACATTGTGATTGCACATTCTTCTGTCCGGTTTCTGGACAGAATATGTGCATCTCAATGTGAAGGGGGAGGGCTTTTCTCCACTCATCGCGGCCATGGGGATGCATAACCGACCGGTATTTGGCACTTGCCGTGTAAACGGCCCCTTAGGATTGACTAAATAGCAGCTGCAGTTTCTCTCTCCATTGCTACTTTCTCCATTATTGCTTCCAGACATACCTTTCTAGACTTTGCTTCCAGCCCTTTACTCTGCTTCTATCTCTGCTCTTTCCGCTTTCATTTCTTGTTCAGAAAGTTTTGCCTGTACATTGGCCGTCTCAGCTTTAGCTTGAGCTATGGCGACCATGGAGCTGCTCACTGACATCTTTGAGGTTTTAGAGCTAGCTGAGACATAAGACCTTGTCACATCTTGTGTGCTGTTCCTTGCTGACATGGTGATGCTGTGACAGGCTGATTCACATGGCCCTCAATGCCATGACTTGCAGATGTGGAGCCAATCAGCAGCCAGCCTGCCTCTTTGCTGTCACAGCCTCATACTGTAAATAGGGCAGCCATTTTACATTCTGCCACTTGCCACTGTGTCTCTTATGTACATGGATCTCTCTGCAGCAGCACTAGAGTGCACTCTGTGCCAAATACTTCCAATTTTATAGTTATTGGGGTGAAATACCTTTCAACTACTCTACACAGTGTGTGTTTGTCATATACACACATGTTTCTGAACCAGCGGATTTTTATTTTGGGATATTGATCTCTGTGCTAAAGTGTTACCCTTTACACTTATTGTGGTGAATTATCTTTGAAATACAGTGTGTGTATTTCTCACATACATAAATCTCCATTACAGGCAGGTTATTATTTTGGGATATTGTTCTCTGCACCAAATAATTACTTTTTTCACTTATAAGGTGAAATACCTTTGAAATACAGCTTGTATATTTGTCATATACACACAGTGCCAATACAGGCAGGTTATTATTTTGGGATATTGTTCACTGGGCCAACAGTAAATTTGTGACACTTATTTGTCTAAAAAACCTTTGAAATGCAACTTGTGTATATGTCATATGCACACATCTCCATTACAGGCAGGTTATTATTTTGAGATATTGTTCTCTGCACCAAAGAGTTACTTTTTTAACTTATGAGGTGAAACATCTTTGAAATACAACTGTTTCACCTTTGAAATACAGCTTGTGTATTTGTCATATACACACATCTCCATTACAGGCATGTTATTATTTTGGCATATTGTTCTCTGGGGCAAACAGTAAATTTGTGACACTTATTTGTCTAAAAAAAACAACAACTTTGAAATACAGCTTATGTTTTTCTCACATACACACATCTACATTACAGCCAGTTCAGTCTTTTGGGATGTTGCTCTCTGTGTCAAAGAGTTACTTTTTTCACTTATTGTGATGAGCTATCTTTGAAATACAGTGTGTGTATTTCTCACATACACACATCAACCACAGGGTGATCGAGTGAGAGAGTGGTCAGTTGGCAGCAGCACGAGTAGGTCACAGAGTGGCACAATGACAGACTGTGGAGGTGGCAGCAGCATGAGTAGGCCACAGAGTGGCACAGCGACAGATTGTGGAGGTGGAGGCAGCATGAGTAGGCCACAGATTGGAACAATTACACAGTGTGGAGGTGGAAGCATCAGGCCAGAGAGTGGCACAATGACATAATTTTGAGGTGCTGCCTACTAGGTGACATAATGAGGAGGTGGCGGCAACAGCAGCATTGAGCCAGAGAGTGACATGGTGACATAGCGTGGAGGTTACAGCAGCAGGAGCAGCATAAGGAGACCTGAGTGGTGAGGTGGGTGGCAATACCAGTAATAATAATAATAATAATAATCTTTATTTATATAGCGCCAGTATATTCTGTAGCACTTTACAATATAGAGGGTATAAGCAGAGACAAACCAGACATTACATTATAAAAAAGCTACTTACAAATGAGACACGAGGTGTGAGGGCCCTGATCACAAGAGCTTACAATCCATTAGGGTGTATGGGTGAACCAAAGGGTAACAAGTGCTTGGTTTACAATTGTCCAGCCATGTTACATAAATATTGTAACGGAGGAGTGGATCCGCTGGGCCAATGCAAGCGATGATAGCTAAGCCACGCCAGGGAACGGAATCTAAGTAGCCCCCGGTTTTCACCAGAGCCCGCCGCAAAGCGGGATGGACTTGCTGCGGCGTGAGGCTACCAGGTCGTTACCCCTGACGTGACTTGCTTGCGATGGCGGCCGGGGTACAGCGTGGTACAGAAACGTAATCCGGAGGCGTAGTCGGGGACAGGCAGAAGGTCAGGGCAGGCAGCAGAGGTTCGTAGTCAGAGACGGGCAGACGGTCAGGGCAGGCGGCAAACAGGCAAGGTCAGGAAACGTAAGCAAGCGGACTGGTACACGGGTAATCAATACGGAACTCCAATACTCTCTAACGCACCAAAAACACACCAACAGACTGGCAGGAAGTACTGGGGGCGGATACCTTAAATAGGACCAGCGCCCGACAATAACCAATTATCGAGACACTGGCCCTTTAAATTTAGAGAAGCCGTCGCGCGCGCACCTTAAGCGGCGGCCACGCGCACGACGGCCGGGACAGGCAGACGCGGCGTTCACCGGAGCGCGGCCAGGTAAAAGAGGCGGCGCCGAGGCAGCAGAGGGGTGGTCGCGGGCCGCCGCAGCCGCCGCGCCAGACCCCCTGCGAGCGGGGAGATGTTGGGGGGGGGCTGCGTACCCCGCGACCCCCGTGACAAATATGGAGTAGGATACATAAAAAAGTGGATGAACCTGCCATCCCAACCATACATCTATGTACAGTTAAGTGCCGGGGGGTGCCAAAGTTCAGGAAGTGAAGAATGTGTGACAGAATTTGGGGGGTTAACAATTAGGGATCTTGGTAGGCTTGTCTAAGAAGATGAGTTTTCAGAGAGCACTTAAAACTGTGAGTATTGTGAGTGTGCCTGAACACATGGGGTAACATGTTCCAGAGAACTGGTGCAATACGTAAAAAATCTTGGAGACGGGCATGGGAGGTTCGGATGAGTGAGGTGTGTAATCTTAGATCAGTAGCAGAGCGGAGAGACCGGGTAGGGTGGTAGACAGAGATGAGAGAGGAGATGTAGGGGGGAGCAAAGCCGTGGAGAGCCTTATGGGTGAGAGTGATTAGTTTATATTGTATTCTGTACTGAATAGGCAGCCAGTGCAAAGACTGACACAGGGTAGAGGCATCAGTATAGCGGCTGGAAAGAAAGACAAGGCTGGCTGCTGAATTCAGGACAGATTGGAGATTGGAGAGTTTACAGAGAGGGAGACCAACAAGTAGGGAGTTATAGTAGTCAAGACGAGAAAGAATAAGAGCAACAATAAGGCCATGTTCACACGGCTTAAAATGAGACATATTTCAGTCCATAATTCGCGCCATACTGAGCGAATTACGAGCTGGAATACATCCCAGTCATTATGGTAATCCACAGTTCTCATAGAGAACTTTGGATTACGTCTCCTCTCCCCGCTCGGCATGTCATTTACTAGCGTTGTATACAATCCGCGAGTAATGATAGTCTATGGGGCGACGAGGTGCCAGCCCCCCGCCCCCGCTCCCGCCCCCGTCCACACGGCTTAATTGCGGGGCGTAATTACGCCCCTCAATTAAGCCGTGTGAACATAGCCTAAGAGTCTGGGTTGTTTCCGTAAAAAGACACTATTTGGCGCTGCACATTCAAAAACCTTTTTTGTAAAAAATAAGTATAGGTGCACACTGGCGTGGCAATAACATACATATACATTCCAAGTGTCAACGGCACATTATCAACTAAGAAAACATCAAAGGCATATAGGAATTTTTGAAAAATGCATTTCTGCGAAGGATATATGAAAATTTGGGGTTCTTAGTTCACAATTTTGATCAAAAGTGCATAAGCTCACCTACCAATTTCGTCAAGCGGACCCCAGTACAGGTGAGTCCTAACACTAAAACATTACCTCTCTTGGAGCCTGTTCAGACTTCCATATCTCAGGGAGTGAAAAGGACTAGCTACTGAACACACTGCACTGATTTAAAAGCCTGTGGAGGTGGGCGTGGGCGGAGTGCAAAAAGCCAATGAGGCAGCCTCTCCTCATACAGACTAAAAAGACACTATTTGGCTCTGCACATCCGAAAACCTTTTATGAAAAAAATAAGTATAGGTGCACACTGGCTTGGCAATAACATACATGTACATTCCAAATGTCAACGGCACACTATCAACTAAGAAAACATCAAAGGCATATAGGAATTTTTGAAAAATGCATTTCTTCTAAGGATATATGAAAATTTGGGGTTCTTAGTTCACAATTTTGATCAAAAGTGCTTAAGCTCACCTCCTGATTTCATCAAGGGGACCCCAGTACAGGTGAGTCCTAACACTAAAACGTTACCTCTCTTGGAGCCTGTTCAGACTTCCATATCTCAGGGAGTGAAAAGGACTAGCTACTGAACACACTGCACTGATTTAAAAGCCTGCGGAGGTGGGCGTGGGCGGAGTGCAAAAAGCCAATGAGGCAGCCTCTCCTCATACAGACTAAAAAGACACTATTTGGCTCTGCACATCCAAAAACCTTTTTTGAAAAAAATAAGCATAGGTGCACACTGGCGTGCCAGTAACATACATATACATTCCAAATGTCAACGGCACACTATCAACTAAGAAAACATCAAAGGCATATAGGAATTTTTTTAAAATGCATTTCTGCTAAGGATATATGAAAATTTGGGGTTTCAAATCAGTGCAGCATGTTCAGTAACTGGTCCTTTTCACTCCCTGAGATATGGAAGTCTGAACAGGCTCCAAGAGAGGTAACATTTTAGTGTTAGGACTCACCTGTACTGGGGTCCTTTTGACAAAATCGGGAGGTGAGCTTAAGCTCTTTTGATCAAAATTGTGAACTAAGAACCCCAAATTTTCATATATCCTTAGCAGAAATGCATTTTTTAAAAATTCGTATATACCTTTGATGTTTTCTTAGTTGATAGTGTACCGTTGACATTTGGAATGTATATGTGGGTTGTCTCCATAGTGAGAAAAGGACGGATTCTTAAGGTGTTTTGCCAGATACTGTCAATTTTGTCTTTGAAGTGAGAAGCCAGGTCTTCAGCACAGAGGTCAGTGACTGGGGCCTGAGCTTTAGGCTGAGGAGGGAGTGAAAGGTATCAAACAGGCGTTTAAGGTTGTTGTGTAATGATGAGATGAGGGAGGGGAATATTTTTGTTTGGCACAGTGAAGGGCAGAGTGGTTAGTCCTGAGGATGAATTTATAGTGGAGAAAGTCTGCAGGTAGCTTTGACTTTATCCAGAGACGCTCAGCACACCTGGAACAGCGCTGCAGATGGCGAGTCTGAGGCGTGTTCCAAGGCTGCCGGCGTCTGACTCTGGTGGTGCCAACATGTCCAGGGTGGTAGAGAGAATTTCATTGTAACATTTAACAGCCAGGTCAGGACAGGAGAGGGAGGAGATTGAGGGCAGTGAGGACTGTATGGTGTCAATGAGTTCCTGAGTGTTTAAAGAGCGGAGATTTTGGAATGGGCAATGGGTAGGTGTGTCCAGAGAGGGATGAGAATTGGTGATAGTGAAGGAGATAAGGTTATGATCAGAGAGTTCATAAGGAGAGTTGGTAAGATTAGAAATTGAGCAAAGGTGACAGATGGCCAGATCAAGAGAGTTTACATCCTTCTGAGTTGGAGAGTCAGGAAATTGCGAGAGGCCAAGAGAAGAGGTTAGTGAAAGGAGACAAGAGGCAGAAGGAGACATGGGGTCATCAATGGGGATGTTGAAATCACCCATGATGAGAGTGGTTATTTCAGTAGAGAGCAAGTGAGGGAGCCAGGCAGCAAAATGATCCAGAAACTGGCGGGGTGAGCCGGAGGATCTGTACACAACCACGACTCTGAGAAAAAATGTCCAAAAGAGTCTTAGGGTGTGGACCTCAAAGGAGGGGAAAGTGAGGTAGGGTGCGGGAGGAATGACCTGGTAAGTGCAGTGTTGAGAAAGAAGTATGCCGACTCCTCCACCCGGCCTGTTTTCAGGTCTGGGGTTGTGGGTAAAGTGAAGGCCGCCATAAATGAAAGCGGCAATGGAAGCGGGGTCTGATTCCTGGAGCCAAGTTTCTGTGAGAGCTAGGAGATTGAGGGAGTTAGAGAGGAACAGGTCATGAACAGCAGTGAGTTTATTACAGAAGGATCGGCCGTTCCACAGAGCAAATTTAAATGGGACAGGAAAAGACATACAATGAATATTACGCAGGTTAGCAGGGTTTCTGTGGGAGGAAGAGGAGGAGGTGGGATAAGAAGAAAAGGAAAGTGGACCGGGGTTGGGAGAGAAGCAGGAGAATGAAAACTGATTGCAGATGGTTCAGTGATGAATATGAGCGACGTTTGTGCAGCACCATGAAAGAGGGTGGTTTGGGGTAGGTAAAGTAAGTAAGTAGTGCGTGGGATACATGCATGGGAGAGGAAAGGAGAGAGGAGCTAATGTGGACAGAGTTGTTTGGAGGCATGACTGGGCGTAAGGACAGGAGGAAAAAGGCAGCAAGATAGATTGCATTAATAAGCATGGTGACTAAGCTGTAGGTTAGAAAGCCAAGTTACTTACAAAGATATGTTTCTGCCCCCTTCTGCCCACTTCGGTCAAAATTCATCATCACTTCAAAAGCTGTCACTTAAAAAATGCTGGAAATTAAAAAAAAATGCTGGCAGACCAAATGGTCTATGCCAGGGCCGGGACACGGCATTGTGGTGCCCGAGGCAAGTACAGCCAATGGCGCCCCCCCGCTCCCAAAAAAATTGCACCCCTCCCCCACCCTAAGTCCTCTCGCCCCTGCACCAGGTCCTGTCACTAACTTTCTGCATATTCCACATAGCTCCTGTTCACCTCCTCAGCAATCACTGCACAATGACAAATTAGCTTTTTCAAAATCACTCCCCTCCGTACAAATAACAATCACCAAATAATCCACCTATACATGGAGCAAATCTACCGGACGCATCATTGTTACTAAAAAACACTCCTACAAAACCAAGACCCAAAACTATTCCTACTTAAGGATCAAAAAATCCTGCCAGACCCTGACCGAACGCGACCCCCACATGTGACTATCAGTTATACACAGGCTCTACAGACATATACCACCGCCATACAGTGACCAGATACTAGTAGGCTCTGCAGACATATAAGTGATTACACTGCAGTTACAGTGTATATATATGTCTCCTCAGTCAGGCAGGTATATAGATATTGTCCCCTTAGACAGGCAGTTATATAATTATAGGGTCACTCAGGCAGGTATATAGTGGCACTCTCAGGCAGGTATATAGCTAGGGGAACTCTCAGCAGGTATATAGCTAGGGGCAGCCTCAGGCAGGTATATACTGGCACCCTCAGGCAGGTATATAGTGGCACTCTCAGGCAGGTATATAGCTAGGGCACTCTCAGGCAGGTATACAGGGGCACTCAGGCAGGTATATGGTGACACTCTCAGGCAGGTATATCGCTAGGGCACTCTCAGGCAGGTATATAGCTAGGGCACTCTCAGGCAGTATATTAGCTAGGCACCCTCAGGCAGGTATATAGTAGGGCACCCTCAGCAGGTATATAGTGGCACCCTCAGGCAGTATATAGCTAGGGGCACTCTCAGGCAGTAATAGGGGCACTCTCAGGCAGGTATATAGTGACACTCTCAGGCAGGTATATAGCTAGGGGCACTCTCAGGCAGGTATATAGCTAGGGGCACTCTAAGGCAGGTATATAGCTAGGGGCACTCTCAGCAGGTATATAGATAGGGGCACTCAGCAGGTATATAGGGGCACTCAGCAGGTATATAGGGGCTCAGGCAGGTATATAGGGGCACTCAGCAGGTATATAGGGGCACTCAGCAGGTATATAGGGGCTCAGGCAGGTATATAGGGGCACTCAGCAGGCATATAGAGGCTCAGGCAGGTATATAGGGGCACTCAGCAGGTATATAGGGGCTCAGGCAGGTATATAGGGGCACTCAGCAGGTATATAGGGGCACTCAGCAGGCATATAGAGGCTCAGGCAGGTATATAGGGGCACTCAGCAGGCATATAGAGGCTCAGGCAGTTATATAGTGGCACTCAGCAGGCATATAGGGGCTCAGGCAGATATATAGGGGCACTCAGCAGGCATATAGAGGCTCAGGCAGGTATAGAGGGACACTCAGCAGGCATATAGAGGCTCAGACAGGTATATAGGGGCACTCAGCAGGCATATAGGGGCGCTCAGCAGGTATATAGGGGCACTCAGCAGGCATATACGGGCACTCAGCAGGTATATAGGGGCACTCAGCAGGCATATAGGGCACTCAGCAGGTATATAGGAGGCACAGACAGGTATATAGAGGCTCAGGCAGGTATATAGGGCACTCAGGTATATTGGGCACTCAGCAGGCATATAGGGGCACTCAGCAGGTATATATGGGGCACTCAGCAGGCATATAGAGTCACTCTGCAGGTAAAAATAAGTGCATTCATACTTTCCTGCTTCCCGGGCGTGCGCTCCTCTTCAGGCCCCGCCTCCAGCATCGGGACGCTCCTCTGGCAGCTCCTCTGGCGCACAGCCTATGACGGGCTGTGCGCCCAAAGACAGGCAGCGTCGCGATGACATCACTTCATCCCGACGCTGCCCAGCGGAGCAGCACGGTGCCGCTGCGGGTCCTCAGCTCTATGAGGACCCGGCGGCCCTGCTGTGTCGGACCGTGACTTACCAGAGGATCCAGCGATCCTCCAAGAGCCGGTCCGACACTGTCTGCGGGGAAGGGAGCGCTCGCTCTCTGCTCCGCAGAAGTCCTTAACGAGACCGCCGGCGCTTCAGGCCCACGGCAGCGGCCTGGAGCCCGGGAGGTTCGGGGCCCCTTACTGCGCCCCTTAGAGACAGGCAGAGGTAGGCGCCCTAGGCGATCGCCTACCTCTGCCTACCCGTCGTCCCGGCCCTGGTCTATGCAGACCACAAGGCTTCAATATATAGTATGCACAGATTAAATCACTGCACTTTCAGGTGACAGAAACGGGTGGAGATAGCAGAAAGGAAATGCTTCAAAAGGCAACTGGTGTATTGCCTTAGTTAAACATATAAACACATGCTAATTAAATTAAACAGAGCTGGGGATTCAATTCAATATGACGTACCATAACACACAATATAGGAAAATGAAATATAACAGCAGTTAGGAAGAGATGATGGTGATTGTAGTCCAGCAAGATGACATACCATAAAACACAAAATAGGTAAATTAAATATAACAGCAGTTAGGAAGAGATGATGGAGATTGTAGTTCAGCAAGATGACGTACCTGTGAAGAAAGGACAAAGCGATCAGGTGGGAGTAGAGACAATGATGAGTATCATATAATTCGGTCAAAATTCATCATCACTTCAAAAGCTGTCACTTACAAAAATGCTGGAAATTAAAAAATGCTGGCAGACCACAGACGGTGGGTGGTAGAAGGAGCAGCTGGCAGAAGATGTATGGCATCAGGTGGGTAGCAGCATCAGAATAGTAGCTGAGGCAGGTAGCCAGAAGAATCCAGACTCATTTGCCAAGGTTTGGGTGAAGCGGCATGGCTGATCTAATCTGATGCATCAGGCATTGGTGTGTGGAAATCCTGGTTAATCCACATCTGATTCATTTTGACAGAGGTGAGTCTCTCCACATTTTGGGTGGCCAAGCGAGTTCTCCTTGGGGCAACTATGGCCCGTGCAGCACTAAACACCCTCTCTGATGCCACACTACTGGCCTGGCAGGACAGCTTCTCCAGTGCAAAATCGGCAAGTTGTGGCCACAAATCTAGTTTGGCTGCCCAATAGTCCAGTGGATCTTCAATGTAGGCTACCACCTGCTGGTTCAGGGTCTGCTCCATGTGCTGCTGTTGCTGGTGAGTACCTTCCTCACTAGGCGGGTGATGACAGGTGCTCATCGACGACTCCAGACTCAGGTTGCTGCTGATGGAGCTGATACTGCTATTACCCCATCACCCCCCACAGCAGCCGTGGCAATGGTAAGTGAGTGCTGAGGACCCCCCTCCCAGTCAGACCTGCGAGAGGATGAACGATGGAACAGATAGGCAGCGACCAACTGACTACATAGAATTTCCCTATTGTGCTTGAATTTGCCCTCCTTTTCTGCAGGTGAAAAAAAGGCTCTCATTTTTTGGTAGTGAGGTTCCAAGAGGATGGAGAGCCAGAAGTCATCCCTCTGCTGGATGGAGACTATTCGGCTGTCACTAGCCAGGCAAATCAGCATGCAGTGGGCCATCTGCGCAAGTGACTCTGAGGGACTCCCTTCCTCCATCTCCACTGTATACTGCCACGGTGTGTCTAGGTAATCTGCCACGTCTTCCTCATCTGCCTCTACCTCTTCTGGATGCTCCTGCTCCTCCTCTCCTGTCACCTGGGTAGAAAAACCACTCATTTCACCAGACCCTCCTTGTGCTCCAATGTCCTCCTCCTCTTTCTCCTCCAGTTCCGCCCCCACCGGACTCATGTGACCATGAGATGTAGTCGCCACGTCTCTAGTCCCCTGACCAGACAGATTTTGCAGCATCTGTTCCAGGACATAAAGCAGTGGAATGATGTTGTTCATCCCATAGTCCTGGCCACTGAAAAATAACGTGACCTCCTCAAAGGGCCTGAGCAAATGGCAGGTGTCATGCATGAGCTGCGACTGGCTGACATCAAAATTACACAGGGGAGTACTCCTGTCTGCTTGGATCATCAAGAAATCGTTAATGGCCTTTCTCTGTTCATAGAGTCAGTCCAACATATGGAGGCTGGAATTCCAACAGGTGGAAACATCGCATATCAGCGTATGTTGGGGGAGGCCGTTCTGCCGCTGCAGCTCTCGGAGGGTGTACTTAGCAGTGTAGGAATGGCTGAAGTGCATGCAAAGTTTCCTGGCCATTTTTAAAATGTCTTACAGATGGGTAGAAGACTTGAGGAACCATTTGACAACCAGATTAAACACGTGCGCCATGCAGGGCGCATGGGTCCGCCCTCTTCGGCTCAGCGCAGACACCATGTTCTTTCCATTGTCTGTCACCATGGTTCCGATTTTCAGTTGTAGTGGAAAAAGTCAGGAATCGTCTTTCATGATATGGAGCAGTTCTTCCCCTGTGTGACTTTGTTCACGCAGGCAAACCAGGTGTAGAACTGCATGACACCGCCATGCCCTGCACATGTGCTATGCTAGTGGAGCACTAAGACTTGTCGCTACAGCGGAGACTGAGGTGGTGGAGGATGAGGAGGCGGAAGTTGGCGCAGGATTAGCAGTTTGGAGGAGAAGGCGGCGTTTCCTGTCCAAGTTGCTGGTGTAGCTGGGCAGGAAGCACATTCACCCGGTGGGCCGTAAAAGACTTATACTGTCCCTGACTGTAGTTACAGCTCCACACATCCATGCTGCTGTGCATTTTGGAAGACACCAACAGGCTCAAGGTCTGGCTCACCTTCTCTTCTACATATTTGTGCAGGGCTGGTACTGCCTTTTTCGAAAAGAAATGGCGGCTTGGGACTCTCCACCTCGACTTGGCACAAGCCATCAGTTCTCTGAATGGTGCAGAGTCCACCACTTGAAAAGGGACGGACTGCAGTACCACCACCTTGGACAGAAGCATGGTCAGCTTCTGCGCTGTAGGATGGCTGGATGCATACTGCTGTCTCCTGGCAATCGCATCAGTGAATGACTGCTGGCGCGATGAGTGTCAAGGAGCAGAAGCATCTGGACCGGTAGATGATGGAAAAGACAGACGCTCCCTTCGGCAGAGGTGGTGGAGCCTTGACTGCCTGAAATGGGATGTGTGCCACTGGGTGCTGCACAGTTGCACAGCACCCACAGCACATAGTAGTTTTCTGGCTGAAGGAACCGAACGGGATAGAGGCGGGTTGAATACAAGTAAGCGCCCCTGACCTGCTCCCGGCCATGCCAGCTAAGGGTTGTATCTGACAAACCCACCAACTCTTGGCTGGGGTTGTCAGATGTCATCTGGGAGGAAATGGATGACCTAGTCAACCATTCAAGAACTGTTGGCTTGGTGGTCAACACACGGCCGCTAGATGACACTTCTAGCTCTGGCCTCGCCAAGTGACCCCTGCTGCGACGTTCCCTTACTGTGCTGTGACCTGTGCCTGCTCCAGAAACATTTGTACCACTGCCCCTCCCATGTGAAGCACCTGCCGCCTCTCTGTCTGACATACTGTTTAAACAAAAATTTACAATAAAATGTAATAATAAAGATGTGTGTATATGACAAATACGCAAGCTAGAAGCTCACCACAATAAGTGAAAAAAGTAACTCTTTGGTACAGAGAGAAATATCCCAAAAGACTGAACTGGCTGTAATGTAGATGTGTGTATGTGAGAAAAACACAAGCAGTATGTTTTTTTTTAGACAAATAAGTGTCACAAATTTACTGTTTGCCCCAGAGAACAATATGCCAAAATAATAACCTGCCTGTAATGGAGATGTGTGTATATGACAAATACACAAGCTGCATTTCAAAGGCCAGTATGACGTCCTTTGTTTGCATCAGGATTGTCTGAAAATTAGGTAGCCAAAAGCAGGAGTGGATACAAAATACAGAAGACATGCAAATATTCTATTTACTTGTCATCTCTGTTTTGGATCAACTCCTGTTTCTTCTTATCTTTAGCAATACTGATGGATTATTGACCGATTGAAAGCAGATACTGACGGATCAAAGGAAGGGCAAAATTATGAGTGTTGTCAACACAAAATTACTGCCGACACCCTCTCCACTCTTTCCGGGGGTGGAGGGGCTCTACATGTATCAGTGTTTAACAGAACAGGTTCTGTCATAATCTGTGGAATCATCTGATGACAGTGTAAAAGGAGTGCGCTCTTTGATGCTAGAGAGGGATCTTGGCCCTCTGCTCGGTTCTTTCTAGCTGGCCCTTTCTAGCTGGCGCTGACTTTGCCTGGTCAGACTGCATTCCCACTTCAGTTATTTGGTCAGTTTTGACCCCGTAACTGCCCAGATAGGTGATGTGTGAAGCAATTCTGAGAGCGGCGCCTGTCATCTGCATGTCATACTAAATCACATCATTGTTTCAATAACAAACCACGCTCTCTATGCATATTTCCGCATGGCACAATGTTCTACAACACCTATCAGGCTATTTGCAGCCAGGAAATAGCTGTTTCTTTAACGTGATTCATTGCGAATAAATTTGGAACTAAATTAATTTCTGGGAAAAATTCGGCGAATCGGCCGAATCAAATTTTTGAGAAATTCACTCATCTCTACTGGTAGCGGTCTTGCTTCACTGTAACACTGTGCAAGATTAGGATTCTCTGTAATTCAGCCTGTATAAAGCCACTGTTTTACTGTGGCCGTGCTGCATTGTTTTACTGTTCTGTCCTCCCTATGTATGTGAAGCAAAAGTTGACAGGCAGCTAAACTCTTTCCCAGCAAGCATTGACAAGGAGCGATGTCCATATTTCAACTTTATTGCATAGGATAGTGTAAAACTGGGGAAACATACAAAACATACATTTACCTTGATGTACCAGCATGCAAGCATGAAGTGGACACAAGACAATGCAGGTATTTTTACATGTGTATAGGATCCAATACTCAATGAAGAGTGTGCAGACATATACATGTGAAGGTATAGGGTACACGTGCTATCCTGTCTGCAGCAAACATGAGTCTAACTACAAACAACAGCTATTGGCATAGAATACAACACTATACAGTGTGGAGCCCTGAATGGCAGTTGAGACTTACCAGCGATGCTAACTGTAGGTCTGGATGAGAGAGGATAGGGGAACATGTCTTATCTACATGTATCTAGGAGAAAATTACTGCTGATGAAGATGACTCTATGATGTCAGCAGGTCATGTGGTATAGCTATGGCAGCTTTATTGGGACAAGTTATCATAATATGTACATCTACATGAAATATTAAATACATATGTTAAATGTTAAAATGTTTTGCTCCTTAAGGTAAGATTTTTTGCAAACAAATTATGAGAAGATTTCTTTAATATATTTAAATTTTGTGGTTTGTTTGAACATGTGAATTAAGCCTTTGAGCTTCAAGGGCAAAATATTAATAGCTATAATTGGGAAAAATAAGGAATGATACCTTGGCTAAAGACCATAAAAGGTACAGGTAGAGTCAGAGAGAACAGATCTTTTCAAACACACTCTTATATGCACAACATACAAGCTGACCATACCTGACCATACCTAACATAATACCTAACAAATGTGAAATTTGAACACTCTTATGAAGGAGAATCTATTATTGTAGACCTTATCTAACCCTAAAGAACAAAGTGCAGACTTGTACCCAGAACTGAGAATCAAGAAAGCACTAGTCATCATGCCTAAGAAAAGTAAGCTCAGAAATTCAAGTCTCTGACCATGAACTCTATAAATAAAAACAACGCAATTGACTGATATATTCAGGAATCAGGACCACTGATCCAACCAGATCAAAGTCTGTAAGAGTTATGATGCCCAAGTGGAGAGACTTAGAGGTTCAGGAAGGGCAGTGCTTGTTAGCAAGAGGTGAAGCGATCTCAACCACGGCCAATGTATTGGCAAGAGAAGATAATAAGCATGTAAAGGCCCCATCGACTACCAGAAAATTGATCTCATAGAGCATTGCAGATAAATAGCCTTTCTCCTGGAGCATCTTTAGATCTTAACAATTAGAAATATCTTTTAAAAATATAGCAATCTATTCAAAGACGGATATAGAGGATCCCAGGCAGTCCAGGACTAGAGGGGGCTCAGTGACCTCCCTCAATGGAAAAAAATGGTGAAAAGAGCATTGACTGCAGCAAATCCTTTAACCAGGTTTTAAAAAAATACTAATATATCTGCATCCCTGCCTTTCTGAGTTCAGCATTGCACACAGACTATGGGCGACATGTATAAACGGGCTTTTCGCCCGATTTCTGGCATATCCTGCGCCTTACCGGCCCGAATCCCCTGTCGGACACAGGGATGCGATGTTAGGCGCAGCATTCGCCACTTTCAGCTGCGCCTCGCATGAAGGGGCGGGCAATGGGTGCGGTGCGGGCGCGGTGTAGGCGTTTCGGGGCGGGACGCGGCGCGCTCGAAAACTCCGAGGCATGTACGATCGCGGGTCGGCAAAGTGCGGCGCATTGCAGCACTCGTCAGCTCCGACAGACAGACCTGGTTGATTCTGGTCTAAATGATCCGGCGTAGGCGAAGTGAAGCGAGAACGGAACATGTGAGGAAACATAGAAGATCGCAACAGAAATGTCGGCGCTCAGTTCCGTGCGGCATGGAGTATGATTCCAAAAAAATCGCCTTTATAAAGGCGTAAAACATTCTCAGAAAAAGAGCTCAAACCTCAAAAATAAAAAATAAATAAAAAAATCACTTTCCAAAAATCTAGAACGGCGCAATATCAGGAATTAGGATATTGGAAATTGCCGGGAAATACAGTAATTTAAATTATGAAAGCTATTCTCATTGGTCGGCATAAACCAGCCAATCAGAATAGGAGCGACAGTGAACCATTAAAACCTATGGAGAACTATTGACCAATCAAAATCAAAGGTGTGACAGTTCAAAATACAGACAAAATACATAAAAGAGCTGATTGGTTGAGCTACGAGGGCTTGGCTATTCAACCAATCAGCTCTTTTCTGTATTTTTACTGTATTTTGAACTGTCCTTGCCTTTGATTTTGATTGGTCTATATTTCTCCATAGGTTAGAATGGGTCCCTGTCGCTCCTATTCTGATTGGCCGAGATAGCCAAGCCCCCGCTAGCTCAACCATCAGCTCTTTTTCTGCATTTTTACTGTATTTTGAACTGTCCTGCCTTTGATTTTGATTGGTCAATATTTCTCCATAGGTTATAATGGGTCCCTGTCGCTCCTATTCTGATTGGTCAATACTCCTCCATAGGTTAGAATGGGCCACTGTCGCTCCTATTCTGATTGGCTGGTTTCTGCCGACCCGAGAAGAGCTTAAACAATTTGAATTACTGTATTTCCCGGCAATTTCGAATATCCCAATTCCTGATGTAGCGCCGGTCTCGGCGACAAATGCGTTGTTCGGGATTTAATTGATTTATGTTTATAGAAGGTTTCAGCTCTTTTTCAGAGAATATTTTACACTTAATAAAAATTATTTTTTTTATCATACTCCATGCCGCACGGCGCTGAGAGCCGAGATTTCATTGCCCCGATCTCTCCATAGACTACAATGGGACAAGTAGCTCGCGCTCTGATTGGCCGAGATAGCCAAGCCCCCGCTAGTTCAACCAATCAGCTCTTTTCTGCCTTTTTACTGTATTTTGAACTGTCCCGCCTTTGATTTTGATTGGTTCTAACTTCTCCATAGGTTATAATGGGTCCCTGTCGCTCCTATTCTGATTGGCCAGGATTGCCAAGCCCCCGCTAGCTCAACCAATCAGCTCTTTTCTGCATTTTTACTGTATTTTGAACTGTCCCGCCTTTGATTTTGATTGGTCAATATTTCTCCATAGGTTAGAATGGGCCTCTGTCGCTCCTATTCTGATTGGCCGAGATAGCCAAGCCGCCGCTAGCTCAACCAATCAGCTCTTTTCTGTATTTTTACTGTATTTTGAACTGTCCCGCCTTTGATTTTGATTGATCTATATTTCTCCATAGGTTAGAATGGGTCCCTGTCGCTCCTATTCTGATTGGCCGGGATAGCCAAGCCCCCGCTAGCTCAACCAATCAGCTCTTTTCTGACTTTTTACTGTATTTTGAAATGTCCCACCTTTGATTTTGATTGGTCAATATTTTTCCATAGATTATAATGGGTCCCTGTCGCTCCTATTCTGATTGGTCAATGCTCCTCCATAGGTTAGAATGGGCCACTGTCGCTCCTATTCTGATTGGCTGGTTTCTGCCGACCAATGAGAAGAGCTTAAACAATTTGAATTACTGTATTTCCCGGCAATTTCGAATATCCCAATTCCTGATGTAGCGCCGGTCTCGGCGACAAATGCGTTGTTAGGGATTTAATTTATTTATTTTTATTGATGGTTTCAGCTCTTTTTCATATAATATTTTACACTTAATAAAAATGTTTTTTTTTTCATACTCCATGCCGCACGGCGTTGAGCGCCGAGATTTCATTGCCCCGATCTCTCCATAGACTACAATGGGACAAGTAGCTCGTGCTCTGATTGGCCGCGATAGCCAAGCCCCCGCTAGTTCAACCAATCAGCTATTTTCTGCCTTTTTACTGTATTTTGAACTGTCCCGCCTTTGATTTTGATTGGTTCTAACTTCTCCATAGGTTAGAATGGGTCCCTGTCGCTCCTATTCTGATTGGCCCGGATAGCCAAGCCCCCGCTAGCTCAACCAATCAGCTCTTTTCTGCATTTTTACTGTATTTTGAACTGTCCCGCCTTTGATTTTGATTGGTCAATATTTCTCCATAGGTTATAATGGTTCACTGTCGCTCCTATTCTGATTGGCTGGCTTCTGCCGACCAATGAGAATAGCTTACAGAATTTGAATTACTGTATTTCCCGGCAATTTCCAATATCCAAATTCCCGATGTAGCGCCGTTCTAGATTTTTGGAAAGTGATTTTATTTATGTATTTTTTAGTAGGTTTCAGCTCTTTTTCTGAGAATGTTTGACGCCTTTATAAAGGCGATTTTTTGATTCATACACCGCACGGACATCTTTAATGATTTATCGCTGATTTCCAGCCTGTAGCGAATCGGAATACATGTGAGGCGCAGTCCCGCACTGCGCCTAAGTCCCGCACTGCGCCCCACACACTGGCGAGGCGCGGCGGACTTTACACCACATGTATGATCGCACCTCCTCGGACGGCGAATATTAGGCGCAGCCCCGCACTGCGCCCAAGTCCCCACACTGCGCCCCACACGCTGTTTAGGCGCAGCGGACTTTACATGATATGTATGAGCACGCCCCAGCGCCGACATAAATCAGGCGCAGATTTCGCCGGAAAACTGCCGGAAAGGTGCGCTCCGACGCGGTGAGAATCATACTTGTCGCCCTATATGTCTGCTTTATTTCACCATCACTTCCTATTATACTCCCATGGGTAAAATGTTTGAAGGTTTTCTATGCTAGCCTATCCTTGGGTATCCTTGATTGTCTGATAATAAGTAGGAATGATCTGGACTGGACTGAGTTGAGTCATTTTATGTCATATCTGATTTTCGAAAAACAACTGATACTACGGTGCACAAAACATTGACCCAGATGTATAAAAGTACAGTAGTTGTGCCAGGTTTCTGATGTTGGTTACGACAAAAATAATGTAATGCGCCATATTTCTAAAAGATTTGCACTTTAAAGAATAACTCTCAAAAAGAAAAGAAAAAAAAACAACGAACAATAGCACTTCAAATGTATTATAAACGATATATTAAAACATGGAACTAACACTGGGATCACCCCAATTTAGGTGTCAGTTTTAATAGAACATTAAACAGTTCTAAGAACAGACAATGCGTTTTGCTAGAGCTCGCAGGCTCTGCTTCATCAGGTCAATGAATAGAAGATCTCTCTTACTGGCTATACATATGCAAAAAATCATGCTTGTCCTCACAAATCCCAGAACGAGGCTCCATATACCTAGCATTAGCTACCTATTTGAATTTACCCGCGTCTCTCAAGACCAACAACAAAAAGTACATTATCATAAAAAAACTCTGAATAGTAAAAGAACTATCCAAAAATAAAAAATTACCTGCACACATGTAACCCAATTCCATCAATAAACTAAATCAATTATTTATCTTAAAATTAAATTTTACCTTTTAGATATTTAAGAAGCATACATTTTAAATTATATATACTCTACAAGTATATTTTATATAGCAATAAAATACCTTATCACACTCTATTTTAATATCGTATAACACAATTACCTCCCATACCTCATTTAATCTACAAGGGAACAAAGTACTTAATCTGTATATCCAATACATCTCACGTTCCCCCAGTTTTTTATTTTTATCAGGATCCTCTTGCGATATTTGTTCTATTAGTTGAACATTAAATTTAGGCTCTTCCCCACTATGAAAATTAAAAAAATGTTTTGGGAGACTATGGGAGACATGTATGGAAGGTATGTAGGTGCATTGAAGTTCATTTTCTCATCTTTTTTTCAGTGTGTAATTTACCTGAATGTATGAAAGTGGTTTTTGTGCATTCATAAATAGTCCCCGGCGCCGCCGCTATCCACTGCCACCGCCGATCATTAGGGTCCTAAGCCGTTACCAGTTGCTAAGCTATCGGCTTAGGACCTTGGCGATGGCAGCGGTGGCGGGACTAACTGTATGTGCGTCCGCCGGACGCACATACAGTTAGATGCTTTGGCGGAGCAGAGAGCTCCGCAGAGTACTCGGGTGCCGCAGGCAGGATGCGGCTCTGTGCACGCCGGAGTGCACAGCCCAGGCGGCGTGCGTGTCATGTCGCTGCCCGCGTGGCCTGGTGACGTCATGCCGCTGAAGAAAAAGACGGAGAGCAGCGACAGCGGCAGGGAGCGAGGTCAGGTGAGTGTGGTTAATTTCTTACTTTTAATTGTCTCTATTCATCTTGGGGGCCTATAATCTAATTATAAATATGCAGGGGGAAGCTATTCTCTACTTCTATATGTGCAGGGGACTATTATCTACTTCTATATGTGCAGGAGACTATTATCTACTTCTATATGTGCAGGTGGGCTATTATCTACTTCTATATGTGCAGGGGAGAGCTATTATCTCCTTATATATGTGCAGGGGAGAGCTATTATCTACTTCTATATGTGCAGGAGAGCTATTATCTACTTATATATGTGCAAGGGAGAGCTATTATCTACTTCTATATGTGCAGGGAGGAGCTATTATCTACTTATATATGTGCAGGGGAGAGCTATTATCTACTTATATATGTGCAGGGGGGCTATTATCTACTTATATATGTGCAAGGGAGAGCTATTATCTACTTATATATGTGCAAGGGAGAGCTATTATCTACTTATATCTGTACAGGGGGAGCTATAATTTACCTATATACATGCTGTAAGGCCTATGAGCTACCTATATATATGTGCTGGGGGACATATATCCTACCCATATGTGTGCTGGGGGACCTATAACCTACCTATATACCTACTAGGGGACCTATAAAATACCTTTGTAACCGCTGGGGGACCCGTAACCTGCCCATATACCTGCTGGGGGATCCATAACCTGCCTATATACCTGCTGTGGGACATGTAAACTACACACCTACCTACTGGGAGACATATAAAGTATATATCCACCTACTGGGGGACGTATAACTTACTGATGACCCTATTACCTTCACTGGGGGACACATAATTTACTGCGTTGTGAAGTCGCTAATAGTCGTTAAGCCAGTTGTTAAGGCCTCAAGACAAGTCAGTTGATAAGAGTTCCCAATCGACTCCGGGGACGCCCGGCGGTTGTTACGCCAGTTGAAAAGGCCACAAGTCGATTGATAAGACCTTAGCAATCGACTCCGGGGACTATTCATAAAGTGTCTAAAGTTAATTAAACCTCGCCTGTGTGTTTGCCGCCTTATGGAACCTAGGTGCATAAGTAATAAGCCAAAGCCATAAGCCAAACATGTATAAAGGCTGTAGATAGGTTTGAAATAAAAGAAAAGTCATTAGAATAGCATGTCAGTGAATAGAAACTATGGTACTGATCTTGCTTGGTGGACCACAGGTCCCAACAAGCAGGGCCACCATTAGAAATTTTGGGGCCCCATACAGCTGGAGCGTCTGGGCCCCTCCCCCCGGCCGACCAAACCCCCATCCCCCTCCCTCTCCATCCCCGGCCACCCCGACAAAGCCCCACCCATCCCCCATCCCACAACCATCGCCAACCCAAAAAAATAAAAAATTCTTTTTGCCGTCACAAGAAAAAAAAATGCAATTGTGCCATTGTTTTTGGATTTAGTTCTTGCTGGGTTATACAAGGTCCAGCAAATACCTCCACATGTCACCAGTATAATGTTACTGCCAAAGCCAGTATACCCAGACCAATATTGCCAAGCAATAATATATAAATTCTAAATAATACAGCCATCTCTCACTAACATATACTGACTAGTCCCACCATAATGTTATTGACTAAACCAGTATACCAAGACCAATATCACAAAACAGCAACAATATACAAACACCTAATCACCATCACCACATATCTCCAACATAACAATACTGAATAATACTGCCATACTGTTAGTGATTATAAACAATTACACCAAGACCAATATTTCCTCCATACAGTGACCCTATAGTGGTAGATACCAGGTACATATGTGCTTTGCAAATAGTTTACTTCCTCTGTAGGCAGAATAGTCCCCCCTGTAGACTAGGGCCCCCCTGTAGGCAGAATAGTCCCCCCTGTAGCTTAGGGCCTCCCTGTAGGCAGAATAGTCTCCCCATGTAGATTAGGGCCCCCTGTAGGCAGAATAGTCCCACCCTGTAGGCATAGTTCCCCCCCAGTAATTAGGGCCCCCTGTAGGCATAGTTCCACCCCCAGTCATTAGGGCCCCCTTTAGGCATAGTTCCCCCCCCAGTCATTAGGACCCCCTGTAGGCATAGTTCCCCCCAGTCATTAGGGCCCCCTGTAGGGAAATAGTCCCCCCCAGTCTTTGGGGCACCTTGTAGGCATAGGTCCCCCCCCTCAGTCATTAGGGCCCCCTGTAGGCATTGTTCCCCCCCCTAGTCATTAGGGCCCCCTGTAGGCATAGTTCCCCCCCCCCAGTCATTAGGGCCCCCTGTAGGCATAGTCCCCCCAGTCATTAGGGCCCCCTGTAGGCATAGTTCCTCCCCACAGTCATTAGGGCCCCCTGTAGGTATAGTTCCCCCCCCAGTCATTAGGGCCCCCTGTAGGCATAGTTCCCCCTCCCAGTCTTTAGGGCCACCTGTAAGCATAGTCCCCCCAGTCATTAGAGCCCCCTGTAGGCAGTCCCCCCCCCTAGTCATTAGGGCCCCCTGTAGGCATAGTTCCCCCCCAATCATTAGCGCCCCCTGTAGGCATAGTCCCCCCCCCCCCCAGTCATTAGGTCCCCCTTTAGGCATAGGTCCTCCCACCCCAGTCATTGGGACTACCTGTAGGCATAGTTCCTCCCACCATTCATTAGCGCCCTCTGTAGGCAAATAGTTCCCCCCTAGTCTTTGGGGCCCCCCTGTAGGCAAATAGTCCCCCCCCCCAGTCTTTGGGGCCCCTTGTAGACAAATAGTTCCCCCCCAGTCATTAGGGCCCCCGTAGGCATAGTTTCCCCCCCAGTCATTAGGGCCCCCTGTAGGCATAGTCCCCCCCCAGTCATTAGGGCCCCCCATAGCTAATTACTTACCTGACCGCACGCTCCTCCGGCGTCTCCGTTTCCTCCCGGCCCCAAGCCTAATGCAGCAGGCTTGGGGCCGAGAACAGGAAGCTCGGCAGGCGGCGCGTGGACGTCACTTCTGTCGCGCCGCCTGCAGAGCTAGGTACGGCAGGGGCAGGGAGCCGCACAGCTCTCTCTGCCCCGCCATTCATCTTAATTGTATGCGTGTCGCCCGGACATACATACAATTAAGGTACCCTCTGTGAAGCAAGGGGCGGAGCCTGGCGGCGGCGGCCCGGGCCCCCCCTGGCCTCACAGACCGTCCGGGCCCGGCAGAGCAGTGCCGGTTGTACTGCCCTATCGGCGGCCCTGCCAGCAAGAACTGTGCTGTGCTGAATCTTGCTGTATATAGAATAAAGGGTGAGAGCAGCAAAAATAAATTTCAAATTTAATGTAGTAAAAGTCTGAACCACAACATCAGGGGGTTATTTAATGTAAAATTAAATTTAGATTCTATTAATTTGAAATACATATTACAGGAGATATTTTTATATTTTTGGGATATATATTTTTTTATTAATTTTATGATACAATTTTTTATTAAATTTAAATAATTTAATTTAATACAGTTTGAAAATTGTCATAAATTACTTTTTATTATTGTACTGGTGTAAGTTGAGAAATATTTGAAATTTTTTTCCCTAACAGCAAATCCTGCCTGTTCGAGCAGTAATGCGCCTAGTTTTGCTGACCCACATTCATATTTATGTCTAATAATACAAGTGTGGTGCGCACGCCCCCAGAATGCCCCCTTATGTTAGGCGCATTAAAAATCCCGGAGTCTTTTGAACAATGCACCTAACACATTCGTTAGGCGCATTAGACATCGTAGCCAATACACTTTGGCGCATTTGAGTGAATAACCCAATCATACATGTCTCCCTATGATGTTTTACCCACATATTGTATACCACACATGCAAGTGATAACATATATTACATGTGTGGTTGCACAAATAAGAGGAGAAAAATTTTTAAATTCCTGTTTAGTACAGAAAGACACAAAAGAATCCTTTTGATCTTTAATCAAGCAACATTTCCACATGGGGAAATTACACGTGGGGCAGTCACACCAGGTTTAATAGAAATTTGATTGTTTTTCTTAACTGTTTCAACCTTGAAGGTCCACACCATCGCATCACTGCATACCACAGTTTAGACAACAACACTTTTCATACATCAGGGCCACACTGTGTAAAATTAGTATACCCCTGAGGAAGTCATATCTATGGGTTTTCTTGGATCGGCATAGCCTTACATGGGATACTTTCTTTTTATTTTGTTATTTACATTTTCTCACTCATTTCAATTGAGCTTCTATTTTTTTTTTTGGGTTCGGGGTATTATTAAATGCATTTTTTTTGTTGGGACTTTTTTTTTTTTTCAAATTTAACACGGGAATTTTTTTTAAAAAAAAGGGTTTAAATTTGAACACGTAAAAACATTCAAATAAAAACAGATAAAATACTAAATCATTATTTAAAACCAAAAATGGGCTAAATGATCGTTACAAGGGGGCAAAATACAGGTAAGGTTAACGGGATGTTTTTTCTTTTCAAAAAAAAAAGCTAGCGTTCCCGTTCCTTTTTTTTAGGGAAAACGGGCCGGGGGGAAATTTTTGGGTTTAAAATTTTATGCAGGGGAAAAACTCTGAAGACCTGGGTTCTCCTATCCCACTCAAAGACTTTCCCTAGCATCCGCATGAGGTCGTAACCTTTCCCCTTGAACAACAAAAAAAAAGGAAAAAAACAGGTACTTTTTTTCAGTTTTCCCCCCCCCATCCCCCCCGCCCCCGGGGGGGGGGGGGTCCGGGGCCCCCAAAACCCAAACCGGCCCATTCCCCAAAAAGGTGGTTCCTACGTTGGGGAAGACATTCAGGGGGTACGGTACTGACCGTCGGCAAAAGTCCAAACCATTCCCTTCCTGTCGCAAAGTTTTATAGTAAAGAGCAGGAGTTTTCATAAGGGAAAACCCCATGCCTGCAGCGTGTGGATTTCCGATCCAGAAAGGGTATGGGCGGGCTGGGGGTAGATACCCCCAAAATCGAGGAAACACCAATTTTTTTTCCCCCAGGAAACCCGGAAAACCGGGGGTAGGTGTTTTTGAGAAGGCCAAAAAGGGAGGGGGGTTTTAAAAAAAAACAGGGGAGCCGGGTCGTTTTGGGATCCTGAAACCCCGGGGAATAGTTTTGGATAAGGTCCAAACCGCCCCCCAGAAAGGTTGAAGTACCCGATAGCAGTAGAGTTCCCCCTCTGTCCCTTTCAACGCCACAGATTTTGGGGGAAAATGCAGGGTTTTAAAGGGGTTGGGGAAAGACCTGGGGCCCCTGTACCAACGGGTTTGATTAAAAATTTTTAGTTTAAAAACCGGGTTTAACAGAAATGGACGATTTAGTTTGGGCAAGAAAGAAGGACCCTTTACCCAAACCCCTGTCAAAAGCTCCCCACCCCCTTCCCCCTCCCAGGCCTTTTGAAAGGGGGGAAATTTGTTCACCTCCCAGAGAGCAGCAGCCCGTATATTTCTTGGGAAAGCGTACGCTTCCCCCCCGGGGCTCCAAAAGGGGGAAACCCCGATTCAAAATTGAACAAAGGCCCTTGTAAGTTTCCAAACAAGTTTTTTTAAGTCCCCAATAAAAGGGGTATGGGAAATTTTTTAAATAATTAAAAACTTGAAAAAAGGGCACCCCTTTTGTTTACCACCCCAAAACGTTTGGGAAATTTCGTGAGTCCGGGGGGGAAACACGGGTACGAATAACGCTTTCTTGAATTTCCCCACCCCCCCTGTAAGCGGGGGAGAGCTTTAAGGGAAAAATTTTTTCGGGCCCCAGGATTGGGGGCCTAATTGGGGCGTGGGAAAGACCCCCCTGGTTTTGAATAAAGACAAAATTTTAAAGGGGGAAAACTCGCTAAGCTGGGTTTTTGGGCGGGGGTATCAAGGGGCCCTCGAATTTGGAGCTTTCTCGGTAGGAACCTCGGTGCAGCAAAGGCAAGGCCCCGCCTAAAGGGGGCCCCAAAACATCCACTTTCTAAAATTTTACCCAAACCTTCGGTGGCCCTTGGGAAAGAATCCAGAGTGCCCCACCCGAAACCCAGGGCCCGATTTTGTAAAATAAATCGGGGGGTGCAAAAGGGCCCCCAACGCCTTAGGTCCCAGTAAGGTAAGTGCGCCCAGTCTGGGGTTTTCTCCTTTCCCACACGAAATTCGAACTAGTTTGCGAAAGGGGCCCTTTAAAAAAAGTCTTTGGAAGCCAAAAGGGCACAAATTTTTAAAAAAAGTAAAGGACGAAGGGAGGACCCTTTTATTTTAATTAAATTTTTTAAAGCCCAATCCCCCAGAAATCCCCTTGTTTCCCCTTTTCAGGGAAAAACATGAATATAGTAATTTAAATAGGGGGAAAAAAAGTTGGAATTCAAAAGTTTTGTCAGGGGGGCTGGAATTTTAAAACCCAGGTAGGGGAAAGAGGTGGGGCCCATTTAAATGGAAAGGCAGATTTCAAAATTTCAGAGGGGGTTTTTTCAGATGGGTAAACTGAGTGCTTTCAAATTTTTACATGTTCCCCCTTATGGTTGTAAAGGGAAACCCAAATTCCTGCAATATTTTAAGTAACCCCCTGGGAGTGACTCTAAAGGGGGTTTAAAGGGATGGGGGCGTCGTCCCCAAATGCTAGCATTTTATTTGTTGGGTTTGGCCCAAACTGAATGCCTCGGAAAAAGCACCCTTTCTCTTTCACTTTCATAGGTGTTCCATGGTTTGGATAACAGCAAGGGGCCCAAAGGGGGAATTTCCCGCCTTGGGACCAAAGGCCCAAACCCCTGAACCAGTTTAAAAAAGTGACCCGTTTAAACAATTTGGGGCCTTAGGGATTGGTTTTAACGCGAAGAACCTACCCAACATGTCCCGGGCCCAGGGCCCCCCGTTCCAACACCCCCCCGCATAAAGGACCCTTTTAAAGGGGATCAAAAAACCTTTTCGGCATCTAAAGAAAGGAGGGCCACCCGGGGGGTTTTTGGAGGCTCTGATATATGGGAAAGGGGAAAAATGTCCTTTTAAAGGTGTTTTTTCCTTTTTACCCCCTCCCCCGGAGGGGAAAAAACCGACGACCAAGGTTTGGGAAAAACAAGCTCAGCAATGGGCTAAGCGCAAAGGCGATCAGTTTTGGGAAAAAGTTTGGCATCAAAATTTAAAAGAGAGAGATCGGGGCGTAACTTTGGCAAAGGGTTTGGAAACCTTACCCCTTTTTTTAGGGGAAACACAGTAACGAATGCCCCAAGAAAGGGGAGGGTTTTGAATTTTCGAGCCTGAGGAAACCGAAATTAAAAAAACCTTAAGTAGAGGGGGGGCCAGAGATTCTTTTTGAGTTTTGTAAAAAGTTGCCGTAATCCCCATCAGGGGGCCCCGGGGCCCCTTCCCAGAAGGTAAAAGGGCAAGATGCTCCAAGAAGTTCCTTCCCCGAGAAAGGCTCCTCCAAGAGCGGAAACTTGGAGGTCAAGCGAGGGGAAAGGGGTTTTAAAGTGGTAGATAGCCTGAAAGACTATGGTTTAAAAAACTCGGACCGGGAGGGGTCCCCAGGAGGGGGAAGATTATATAAATTCCCTCATAAATTTAAATTTTTGAAGACTTTTAGAATATCCCCCGTTATATGGACTGTTTGGGCCCTTCGGGATTTTAACAGATGGAATATAAAGGGGGGCCCTCCTCCCCGAAGCGCCGGGCTAGAAAATTTTCCCCGGCTTATTGCTCCATTAAAATAAAATAGGGCCCGGGACAATTTTTCCCCATAAACTCTGAATTTGCCGGGGCCATCACCACAAATCTTTATGCCGGTTCTTGCCCAAGAACTCGCAGGTCTGCTTCCAGCCGAACTTTTTGGGTTGATTTTAGGAGGTGCAGGGCGCGAGAGAAGGGTTGGGGGGGGGGTTTTTTGGTTTTTTGACTTTCTCTTTTCTTCCCGGGCTTTGGGGACCAAGTTTTTAACACAAAACCCCTTAAAACGCATTTAAAGCCTCCCCCCTGGTTTTTTGGGGAGGGGGAAACTTCGGCGTGTTCAAGCAAACAATTCAAACAGTAATTTTCTGACTCTGGAGAGCAGAGGGAGTTCGGAAAAAAAGAAATTTTTTTTTTAGCTTTTCCCGGAGAAAGCCGGGCCCGCTACATTGGGAAGGGGAAAATTTACAATGAATCGGTGGGGTGGGGCCGGGGTGCAGGATGTTTCCAATCGTGGCAAAAACAGACCGAGGGGGAAAGGGGAAGAATGGAGCGGAGGGAAAATTTGTCCCCAAATTTTGACAAAAGGGAAACCCTGGGGAAACGAAAAAAGGGGGAAAACTCTTCCTCTGGGGGGCAAACTCTCCACACATCTACAAGTTGCATTTTCATGAAACATTTTTCGGGAACCCCGTTAATTGCACGCAGGGAACTGCGGGGCGGCCAATTGGGAAATTCCTTGCCCTTGGGGAAAGCCTTTAAAATAAATAAAAACCCTTTTTTTAAAAAAAAGGAAAGCGCCAGTGTTGGGAACATAAATGGGTTAGCGATTTGTGAACTTTTCCTTTGAAATGCTGCCCTTTAATGAACAGGGGCCCCAACGGGCGTCGTCATGGAGAACCTCAAGAAAAACCTTTTACCGGCCCCCCGGGGGGTCTGGGGGGAAGAAAAATTTTAACCCCTTTTTGTCTTGGGCCCCGGGTTTATGCTTTTTGGGACCCCCGGCAAAAGGGAAGTAACTTTTTTAAGAAAGGGGTTTTTGGGTGTGGGCCCCTCAAAAAAGGTTTTTCACTTTGGGCCAGACAATATGAGAACCCCCCGCTTGTTAAGGTTAAACAAATTTGAAGCCCCTTCTCGGGGCACATTTAAAATTTCCCCTTTACATTGGGGAAGTCACTCGATTTTAGCCAAAAACGGGGGGAAAGGTGAATTTTAAACAAAGAAAGGGACCCAGAAGAAAAGCCAGGGGACGGGGCGGGACCAACCGGGGAAGGTTATTGCAAATAAACCAAAACCTTTTAAAAGTAAATATAAAGAAAAAGGCCCCAAAAAGAATTTAGGCCCAGCACAAACACCCTTTGGGGAAAAAAAAAATAGACCTTCAGGGAAACCCCACAAAAAGAGCATTGAAAGGGCCCTTTTATCTTGGGGGGACAAAAAAAGTTTTTTAGAGGAACGCTTAGGAAAAATGGGGAGCAAAAGAAACCATAAAACGGGGAAATCTCAGGGGGATTGAGAAGAAATCTCCACCCGGGAGGTGACGCAACTTTGGGGGCCCCCCCATTAGCCAGACCAAAGCAACCCCAAACCACGGGGAAAGTAAAGAAAAAGAGAAGCCCCCAAACCCCCGCTCAAACAAAATAAATTTGAAAAACCCCAACCATGGTGGTGGGGCAAAAAGAACTTGCCAAAATTTTTAACAGTTGAGGCCTTTGATACCGGTAAAGGGAAACAAAGAAAGGGGAAAAAAAAGAAAAGAAAAAAAAAGGGGGGGAGTGGGAGGAGAGAGGGGAAGGAAAAGGGGGCCCCTTTGAAAGGGGGGGGAGAGGGAAAAGAGGAAGGGAAAAAGGGGTGAAAAGGTACAAGGGGGGGTGGGAAGGGGAAGGGAAAAGGGTGGGGGAAAGGAAGGAAAGGGGAAGGAAGGGAAAAGGGGGAAAAGAGGGAAAATGGGAACAGGAAGGACACAAGGGTTCCCCAGCAGCCCGAAAAAAGAAAAGGCACATGGCAAAAAAACCAGACAAACAATTTTTTTAACATATCTCAAGAAACTAGAGTTTCCCCCCGGGTCAGCGGGGTGGATGTCTCTTGGGAGGGGGGGCGCTCCACGCTTTCCCGGGGCGACGTTTGGGGTCGTTGGGGCTTTAGGCCCCTGGGGGAGGAGGGAACGCAATGGCTGGGAGGATCCCGGGGCGAGAATGGGGTCCAACCCCAAAGGGTGCATTTCAATCCGGGAAACGCCACATCAGGGAGATCCAGAGAGGGAAGGAAACCCCGGGAAAGGGCCCCCCGGGGGTCGGGAAAGGGCAAAAGTTTGCCCTTTTTTGACAAATTTGGGAAAAAAAGAAAAAAGGGGGAACCCCCCCTCTTTACGGGAAATTTCCCCCACAAAGAAAAGAGCTAAGAGTGGGTTTTTGGGGGCCCCGGGGCGCATTTTAAAGTTCTCCGAAAAAAAGGTCTTTGGGGAGGCCCCCATGTCCCTACCGTTTTAAAATTTTTTTCCCCCCCCGTTTGCAAGAAAGCGGTTTTCCTCATTTTTTTCTTCCTTTACCGTAAAAATGGTGGGTGCGGGGAAACAATGTCCCTGGGTCGGTGGGTAAACTTGGGGTTTTGGGGGGTCCGGCGCCCTATGACCCCATCAAAAAACCAAACACTGTTTCCCTTTTGGGCCGGCCCCAGGGTTAATTTGAACAACTTTGTTTAAGGGGGTATCAAGTCCGCCCCTTTAACCCGGTTTTCCGGAGACCCCTTAAATCTAATATTAATTTTTCAATTAAAAAGGTTTTTTTTAAAAAAGTCCAAGGAGATTGACCCAGGGGCCATATCATCCCCCGCTTTCACGTCAATGAAATTGCAAATTTGAGATCGCGATTCCGTAAAAAGGCTTTGACGGGCCTCCAATTTCTGAACCCCCCTTTTAAGAACGGCGAATTTAATTTGAACCGGGGTTTCTAGGCTCGCTTCCAAAAACTTTTGGGGGACCTAGGCCCCGTTGTTTTCCCGTCAGTTGGGAGGAAAACCGCGTTTAAAAGAGCTTTTCAGCCCCTTTGGGGGGGCTGCGAGGGGATGGACCCTCCTCAGGGGGGGGGGAGGCTTTTTAATGTTAAAAAAGGCTGGAAGCTTTGGAAATTTAAAATCTAGCGGAAATTTTTTGCTCATTTCCGCAGGGCTGGCACTTGGGGGCTGGACTTCTCCGCCAAGATGAGGAGTTAGGACGGAGGCCACGAAAGGGGCCCAAAAGGATACTGGCGGTTGGAGAAGTGGCCCCCCGTGGGGGCCCGGGGGTTTTAAGGGTCAGAGACAAAAAAAGGGGAGTAGCAGGGGGAAAACGGCTTTCGAAGAGCCTGGCGACTCCAGAGATATCTACTGGTCACCTAAGGGGGGAGAAGTAGCTTTGGGAAAGGGGGGCCATTGGGGAAACCAGGGAGAGCGTCCATTTTAAACCCTCTGGGGTTAAACAAGGGGGCCCCAAAAGGGCTCTCGCAGCCCCTGACTTGGGAGGTGAAGAAACCTTCATAGGGGGACCCCCAAAGATTGTGGTAAGGGGCCCTTTTGGGGGGCCCCCCCAGTATGTTTGGGGGAGCAGGTGGGCTGTAGTAGAGGGGGATTTTTCGTTTTCCCCCCATGCCAGACCAGGGGCCCCCTGCTGCCCCGTTGGGGTGGAAGGGTGGGGGGATGTTTAGGGGGAAAAAACCCGGGTGCCGGCGGGGTCGCGGGGCAAAAAGGGCCGCCCCATCTTGGGGATAGTCAGGGGATAAACGCCCCCCCGGGGGTCTGTCGTGCTGGGGGAACGACGGGCGGGACCGGTCCCCCTTCATGTGGCCAAGGGGACTGGCCCGGGACCCACCTCGATCGTGCGCGGCGCCCCCCGGGCCCCCCTTCCCCCCCAGGGGCCAGAGGCCCGCCGGCCAAACTTTTAAACATCCCCCCCTCCTCCTGACCCGTCGGGCGCCCAGGGGCGTTTACACTTCCGCACCGCAGCGGGAGAGCGGGTCCGTGCTGCAAGTCCCCGGGTGAAAAACGCCGGAGGGAGGTTTAGCGCTGGCCGGTTCGAAAAAGGAGGCTGGACCCCGGTCCTGGTCCCTCTGCTGGTTCAGGTTCAGCGCTTTCCCTTTGGGGGCGGTGGGGGAGGCGGGCAAGATGGCGTCCCTTTGCGCCCGGGGCGCTTTCATCCCCGCAGGCCCAATTTTTGGATAAGGTGCAAAATAATTTGGAGATGGCAAATTTTTCCCCCCGCCAGCGTCCTTTGAGGCCTTTTTGGGAGCCCTTTTTGGGCCCCTTTGTCTCATTAAAAAGAGCGGGGAAGGGTTTTTATTTCTGGGGCCCCCCAACGGGGCCCCTCACAGACACGTCTGTACTCCTCACATAGCAGGACATGCCCCCCATTTGTTGCACTTTTTGATATTGTTCCTGCACTCTTTGTGACACTTTGGGCCACATGTTTGAATACCGTCTAGGTCTAAAATTCACTTTGTTGCCCATAGCAACCAATCAGAGCGCCCCTTTTATTTTTCCAGATCACCATATGAAATGACAGGGGTGCTCTGATGGTTGCTATGGGCAACAAAGTGAGCTTTAGACCTAGACAGTTTTCATACCTGTGACCCTTTGTGCCATTGCAACTGCACTATATATATATATATATTTTTTTTTTTTTTGATGTTTATATCTGTTGGATTATTTTTTACAGACCTTGTGTTATATTTACGCTGTTTGCTTATTTAATTGTTTTTCTTTTTTCAATTTCTGGTGTTTTTTGTCCCTAATAAAGATTCATGTTTATATTTTCATTAATTATGGTTGTGCACCAATTTCTGTGACCTATTTTCTCTGGTTGCTTCCACTATAGGCTTTTTGACACAGTGGTAGCACCCGTTTCATTATTTATTGTGGTGCCCGTCATTTTTCATTTCTGTAAAACTAGAATGCTTGACCTGACAGAAAAAGTGTAAAAGTGGGTAAGTAAATGCTTCAATGATAAAAAACCAGAGGGTTAATAATGCTGCATACTCAGATTGGATCACGCTACTGGAGGGTTGCCACAAGGATCAGTATTGAGGTCTATTCTCTTTAATATATTTATTAATGACTTTGTAGGGGGTTTACACAGAAAAATATTCATTTTTGCATACTAAACTGAACTAAAACAGTAAACCACATGAAGCAATGAACATAAAGATGACGGTATACTGTTACTTATAAGTCCTAGATAAGTTGGAGGCCTAGACATTATTAGCTGTATTACACTTTTGAAGGGAAATACTAAACAGAAAATCAATGGGTAAAACTGACATGGAAAAGGACTAAGGAATTTTAATTGACACTAATTGGAAAGGGTATTCCTATCACATTGATTAGCTTTAAACAGAACCTGTCACATAATTTTTGCTCCCCTGGCTGAGGACAGCACAAGGTAGTGTCAGGCATGCTGTTTCCAGCGCTGTGTCCCTTATTCTGTAAGATGCTGTAGTTTTCGTGTATTTAATGCTCAAATCTGCAGTTTTCAGCCAGAAGAGTCATTCAAAGAGTCAGTTCCCCCCCCCCCCGAAATTGTCAGTGGGCGGGGCTAGCCTTTGATGGGCGGGGCTAACACATGCTCATGCATAAGATTTGAGGGGTAAATGCTCTAAAACTGCTGCATCTTACAGAATAAGGGACACAGTGCTGGGAACTGCTTGTCTGTCACTTGGTTGTGCTGCCCTCAGCACGGGGGGTATAATCTATGTTACAGGTTCCCTTTAAATATGTAGGCAAAGATAAATAAAGTCTATTACCAAATACATTACTGCTCTGATTTTGCTTCATTTCAGAGCTAGAGCAGTTCTCATTTTCTGCTTTTGTACACAAGTACCTCCAGTTACTGACCACCTCTCTCTAGCAGCTCTGGCTGGGATGGTGATGTCACCCTCTGCTGTGTCTTATTAGCAGCAGCACAGGAGCTAGTTTATCTTTCTTGCTGACAAACTCTTTAGAGCTCTGTAGCCTTGTGACCTACTGTTTATACTACTCCATCAGCAGTGCCCCTCTACTAGGAACAGCAGAACTGATGTGTAGAACCTCCCACAGCCTAACAAGGATGAAGTGGGAGACTGAAGCTGGCTGTACAAAGCAGGCTCTGTGAAACAGACTGATAAGAAACCCCCCTCAACTTTAGCTACCAGTGTCAGGCAGGTGCTGCTAATACTGTAGGATGCATCAAAAGGAACATAGATGCATATGATGAAAACAGTGTTTACAAATGACAAGCTGCACATAGAATACTGCATGCAGTTTTGGGTGCCAATACACAAGAAAGATATAATTTAGCTTTACCAAGTTCTAAGCTGTGCAACCAAAGTAAAAAATGTAATAAGTGGACCACAGTCATACTTACCAACCAGAGCATCTGGGATACTACCGCAAAAGAGGAGTCCTCCCAGGTTCTATACCACAGGTGTCAAACTCAAGGTCCGAGAGCCAAATCTGGGACACCATGCTCTTTCATGTAGCTTAGAAATAGTTGGTGTGCAACTCACAGGCGTTGGCACAGCTCTGACAGCCCATCCAATGGCCTTTTGAGGGCAACCACACTGCTGTTGTGGGCCATGGTGAAAATGAGTTTGACACCCCTGCAACGTTGGAGTTCAGATTTAAACCCCTGGATGCTGTTCTCAGTGGTTACAGCGGTATGTAGGTGGTTGACAGAGAGAGTGGGTGTCAACCTCGTAACTTGATTGCAGGATGATGATGGGTGCCATGACAGCCATAAGCCAAATAATGGCTTCCAGGTGTTTAGAAACCTATTAAGGTGTGTCTGGAGTTTAATAACCTGTCTGTCACAGTCATAATAGATAGCAATACAGTAGTGTATTGCTATATATTACAGTAGAGATCAAGTGGTTACATAGTCAAGTTTCACAGTAGGACAAAAAAAAACAGTGCAACTCAAGTAAATCAAATTGTCTTAACCAAAGAATTAATAAATAAAATGGATAAAAAAGAAACACAAACGTTAAAAGTAAAAGCTAGAAGACCATCTCCAAACAGCTTTTTGTTCCTGTTACTACAGCTGCACATATTATTTAGAAGTTTAAGGTTTATGGGACTGTAGCCAATCTCCCTGGCTGTGGCTGCAAGAGGAAAATTGAGGACAAATTTAAGAGATGGATAATAGAAATGATAACCAAATAGCCCAGAACAACTTCCAAAGAGATTAGAGTTGAAGTCTAAGGTCAAAGCACATCAGTGTCAGATCACTCTCACTATCTTTGCCTTAATGGAAAACAACCAAGGAGGAAACCGTTGTTGAAAGCAAATCATAAAAACAAAGCTGGAATTTGCCAAAATCCATATTGATAAGCCACAAAGCTGCTGGGAGAATGTCCTTTAAACAGATGAGACAAAACTAAAGCTTTCTGGCAAGTCACATCAGCTCTATGTTCACAGATGCAAAAAAGAAAAAAAAACATGCAGGAGGCTTGGTTATGTTTTTGGGCTGCTTTGCTGTATATGGAACAGGGTGTCTTGAATCTGTGCAGGGCACAATGAAATCTAAAAGACTCTCAAGGCAAGTCAGAAAGCTTGGTCTTAGTTACAGGTCATGGGTCTTCCAACAGGATAATGAACCAAATGAACATTGCTAAAAACATTCAATAATGGCATAGAGCAAAGCATATTTCGTGTTGAACATCTGTGTAAACTGTGGAACATGCAGTCTGGAGAATATACTCTTCAAACCTGAAACAGCTGGAGCAGTTTTCATATGAGGAGTCTGTGGACAGCTGCAGAAATTTAATTGAGAGTCTCAGAAATAATTTGAGTGATTGCCTCAAAAAATTGTGCAACAAAATATTAGCTTAAAGGGGTTGTCTCACCATGCTGTTTCATAGAACCAAAGGCAGCTTCAGATTCATGCTTTCTCACTGATCCTGTTTAGGCTGTGGGTGTTTCTATAGTGGTGATAAGCATGTCAACTCCGCATTCCCAGCTCTTTTAATTACACTGACATGATGGGAGATGTAACTATGTCAAAACTCAGAGCCAAAGTAAACAATCAAAAGTAATCTCCTTTGTTTGTTCGAGATAAAACACTCTGTTTTCAAGCTGCTGTTTGTCCTGTAGTGATGTCACTTTCTGCTCTCCGATAAGAGCAGAGAGAGAAGAAGAGGGAAAATAAAAAGATTAATGTATTTAGAAAAAATATAATTACAGCCCTACTTGAAAGCAAAATCTTTGTAGTGAAAAACCCCCCTTCCCCCCTTTCATGACACTGGACGTAAAATTATGTCCCAGTGCCGGCCAGGGGCTTTGTAGTGGGATCGCGGTGTGATCCCGCTACACAGCCAGCGAGTACCAGCTACTAACTGCAGCTGACACCCGCCAGTTACAGTGCTCCATTCTGCGGTGTGCATCCTACAATTTGATTTTCTGTTTGTCACGTTTCAAAATAAGATGACAATGATCCAAAACATAAATGAAAGCAATCCAGGAGTTTATTAAAAAAAAGAAATGGAAATTCGAATGTCCAATGGGACACCTGAACTAAACCCCAAATTTGAGCATACATTTCCTTTTAAAGACTAAACTTCAGAGGGAAAGGCTCAAAAACAATCAGCAACTGAAAACCGTTTGCAGTAAAGGGCCTGATAGAGCATTAAAAAGAAGAAAACACAGCTTTTGGGATGTCCTTTTTCAAGACTAGGCAGTGATTCCACCCAAAAGGTTTTTTTAACCAAGTATTAGAAATTAACATTTTAGGGGCGTCACCTGAGCAGGGGATGTGATTGGACATGCAGTGTGCTCTCTCTGGGACTGAGTTCCGAACCACTGCAAGCAAATCTCCTCACAAAAGAGCCACCTGACACCCAGGACGACTTACATCTCCCTGGTGAAGGATCCAACCTGAACGCTGCATCATAGCCTGCACCCCGACCGAAACCTTTAAAACCCCCGGAAAAAGGGGGGAAAAAGTGCCATCTTGGCTTCCAGCCCTCGCCCTTTCCCTGGATCCCAAAGGGTTTTTTAACCCCTGTACTTCGGAGCCTCTCCCCTCCTCTCTGGCTCTCCCTTTTTGGGCCGGGCCCGACGAAGCTGGGCCCTGTTTTTGTGTTCTACTAAACCCTTCTGCTGCTGCGTCGGGCCCTTTTGGCTCCCGAGGACACCGCTCCATCTCCACCATCACCATGGTGAGTGAGTTCCCCCCTCCCCCGACGTGCTGGACACGCACCTGGAAATTAAACACCACGCTGGGTTTCTCTTCATATTTGGTGAGGCCACCCGACACTCGTGTCCTCTGACTTTACACCCAGCATTTACTAAAAGTCCGTAGAAGCACAGTACAGCCCAGGGCAGCTTTATAGACTCTCCACTGTGAAGCAGCCATATATATAAAGCTTGAGCCTTCCTAGCCATATCGACAGTACATCTACTGGAAGCAGCTGTTTCTGAAAACACCAGTCCTCATCAACCCCTACTGAGAACAGGATTATTGGGGACCCTCATACTCTTATTGTTCCCTGCGCCTGCACTCTTCATAACGTACCTACTGTAAAGTTTTGTCTTCTCTCCTGCCCTCAAATGACCTCTCAATATTAAAGGCTGGGCTTCTGACTAACACTATAAGGGACAACCCAAGCTACACTACTGCCTCCCTACTGTCGGGGGCACATCCTTGCCCTGGGGGCAAGCAGTGCCGCAACCCGCATGTCGGGCCGTGGGCGCACTCTCTTCGATTCCCCGTGCTTATCAAGCCACACTACCGTCTGTGTCTCTGCTTCCCGATGCATGCCCCCGCCTTCTAGGGCGCGTGTGCGCCGCCACTGTTAAATTTAAAGGGCCAGCGCACTGGTAATTTCCTAGTGCTGGTCGCTGCCCCTATTTAAGCCTGCCCCTTCCTGGTCCCAGTGCCGGGTCTTTAGTGCCATTATAGCCTATAGAGAAAGCGTTCCTTGCCTTGCCGTCATTACCGTGTACCGTACCTTTCTGCCTCAGTCCCTCGACCACGAACCTCTGCCGCCTGTCCTTACCTTACCGCCTGTCCCTGACTATGACTTCGCCTTACGATTCTGTACCACGCTCAACCTCGGCTGCCATCGCAAGCAAGTCACTTCGGAGGTAGCGACCTGGAAGACTCCCGCCACAGCAAGACCATCCCACTTTGCCGCTCCCTGGCGTGGCTAAGTACCATCGCTTGCGGTGGTCCAGTGGATCAACTACCGCTGTCTGTGACAGTAAGATCCGGCCATGGAACCCGCCAAGGTGCCTCTGCCGTCCGACGCTGACCTCACCACCATCGTGGCTCATCAATCACAACAGATCGCTCAGCAGGCCCAGCAACTCAGCCACCTCTCCGCCATGATGCAGCAGTTCCTGGCCACCCAGCAGCAGCAACATGCTCCCGTGGCTCCCGCTGTATCTACGGCTCCCGCATCGCCTGCTGGTCCAAGGCTCCATCTGTCGATGCCGTCAAAATTTGATGGGGACTCCAAGGCTTGCAGGGGCTTTATCACCCGATGCTCTCTGCATATCGAACTGATGGGGAGTCAGTTCCCTACGGAAAGGTCAAAGGTCGCATTTGTGGTCAGCCTTCTTTCCGGGAAAGCCCTGCCCTTGGCTACCCCCCTTTGGGACAGAGATGACCCGGTCACTGCCAACCTCGTCACATTCCTCACCGAGTTCCGCAGCGTATTTGAGGAACCCGCCAGAGCCTCTTCTACCAAGACTGCTTTATTAAATCTTCTGTAGGTGACTATGCGGTACAGTTCCGCACCCTGGCTTCTGAATTATCATGGAACGATGTGGCATTGGCCACCACCTTCAAGAAAGGCCTCTCCAGCCAGATCAAGGATGCCTTATCCACCCATGACCTCCCTTCTCCCTTGAGTGACCTTAGCTCTCTGGCCACTTGGATCGATGTCCGTTTTTCTGAATGGCGAGAAGAGGTCCAACAGGAGCACGAACCAGCCAGGGTTCGTCGTTTCCCCCCCTCGCTCCTGTATTCCAATATCTACCACAGTCGTCCTCCCTACCTGCTGCCGAGGAACCCATGCAAGTGGACAGAGCCAACCTGACCTCACAGGAGCTGACTCGGCGGCATGAGGAAAACCTATGCCTCTATTGTGCCTGCCCCGAACACTTCCGCAGGGGCTGCCCGCTTCGTCTTCAGAGTCTGGGAAACGCACGCACCTAGGCTAAATGGGAGAGGTGTCCCTAGGTGAGAGCAAGCCCTCTCCTTGTTTGACCATGCCCGTGCTAGTCTGATCTGGATTGAGAGTTCAGTGTCAAGTTTCTGCCTTCTTGGACTCCTGGTCTGCCGAAAATTTCGTGGATGCTGCCTTGGTGTTTAGATACAACCTCCCCGTGATCCGCCTGGAGAAACCTCTTGCCATCTCCTCCATCAGTGGGGAGATCCTCCATGATCCGGTCCAGTACTGTACCAAGCCTTTGTCCCTTCAAGTGGGGGCACTACATAGGGAGAGACTTGTGTTTTATGGGCTTCCTCGGTCCTTCTCGTCTATTCTTCTGGGTCTTCCGTGGCTGCAGTGACATGCTCCTGTGCTCAACTGGGAAAAGGTGCCCGGTGCTTCCCGTTTCTTCTCCGGTACCATCTACGCCTTTGGCGGGCCTACCCGCTCCGTACCAAGAATTTGCAGGCGTATTCTCCGAGAAGCAAGCTGAGACACTACCTCCTCATCGCCTTTATGATTGCCCAATTGACCTGCTGCCTGGTACTTCTCCACCCCGGGGCAGGGTCTACCCACTGTCTGTACCCGAGACACGGGCTATGTCGGCCTACATTAAGGAAAATCTCCAGAATGGGTTTATTCGCAAGTCCTCCTCACCAGCTGGGGCAGGATTCTTCTTCGTAGAGAAAAAGGACGGGTCTTTATGACCATGTATCGATTACCAAGGGCTCAACAAGATTACCACAAAAAATCGGTATGTCCTGCCTTGAACACTGAGCTCTTCGACTGGCTCCGGGGAGCCAAGATATTTTCTAAATTGGATCTGCGGGGAACTTACAACCTCATTCGGATTCGTGAGGGAGACGAATGGAAGACAGCTTTTAACACCTGCGATGGTCATTTCAAGTACCTGGTCATGCCCTTTGGCCTCTGCAATGCTCCGGCGGTCTTCAAGGTTAGTCAACGACATATTCTGAGATCTCCTGTATACCTGTGTCATCATTTATGTGGACGAAATTTAGTTTTTTTCCCCCGGTCCAGAGTCCCACTTGGTCCATGTACGACAGGTCCTCAGGCGTTTAAGGGCTAACTGCCTCTATGCCAAGCTCAAAAAGTGTCTGTTCCACCAGAAAAGCCTTCCATTTCTCGGCTGTATTATTTTGGACAAGGGTTTGCAGATGGATACTTCCAAATTGTATGCCGTTCTGCAGTGGCCAAGACCCGTGGGCCTTCAAGCCATACAAAGGTCCCTGGGCTTTGCCAATTATTATAGGCAGTTCATGCCACATTTTTCCTCATTGGTGTCTCCTATAGTGGCCTTAACCAAGAAAGCAAGTAATCCGAAGCTCTGGCCGCCAGCAGCACAAGAAGCCTTCCGAAAGTTGTAGTCTGCTTTCGCATCCGCCCCTGTACTCTCCCGACCCGATACAGAGAAACCGTTCTTCGTAGAAGTCGATGCCTCATCGGTAGGAGCTGGAGCTGTGCTTACCCAAAAGGGCCCCGACGGCAAGACCCTCACATGTGGCTTTTTTTTCCCAAAACCTTTTCCTCTGCAGAGAGAAACTACTCCATTGGAATTACTGGCCATCAAATTAGCTTTAGAGGAATGGCGCTATCTCCTGGAGAGGGCTCATCACCCTGTCAATATTTACACCGACCATAAGAACCTCCTTTATCTTCAGACGGCCCAGCAACTAAAACCGCGCCAAGCCCGATGGTCCCTCTTCTTTTCCCGGTTTGACTTTCTGATTCATTTCCGCCCTGCGGTGAAGAATGCCAAGGCTGATGCTCTCTCCCGTACCTTTGACTGGTAGGAGACGAAGCGGCAGCTCAGCACATCATTCCTCCTGAAAGACTAATCTCTGCTGCGCGCGTAGATCTGCAACAGATCCCTCCGGGCAAAACTTATGTGTGCCGGCTCTTTGGAAGAAGATACTGAATTGGGGACATTGCTCTCAAGTGGCTGGACACCCGTGGGTGAATAAATCTTGCTCTTTCATCTCCTGTATCTATTGGTGGCCTGGCCTGGTGGGAGATGTCTGCGAATTCGTGGAGTCGTGCACTTCTTGTGCCCGTAACAAATCTCCTTGTCTCAAGCCGGCAGGTCTGGTGCAGCCACTACCTATTCCCAACTGTCCTTGGACCCACGTGGCTATGGACTTTATTACTGACCTCCCGCCTTCCGTTGTCTGGGTGGTCACCGATCGCTTTTCTAAAATGTCTCATTTTCTGCCTGGTCTACCTTCTGCTCCTCGTCTTGCCAGCCTATTTTTCCAACACATTTTCTGACTGCATGGGCTGCATCAGCATATAGTTTCGGACCGGGGGGTCCAATTTGTTTTGAGGTTCTGGTGCTCCCTCTGTAACCAGCTACAAGTGAAATTGGACTTCTCTTCGGCCTACCACCCTCAGACTAATGGGAAAATGGAGAGGGTTAATCAGATTCTGGGCAGCTATCTGCACCACTTCATTTCTGCACGTCAAGACGTCTGGGCCAACCTGTTACCTTGGGCAGAATTCTCATACAACTCGTTAGACTCAGAGTCTGCTGGTTGAAGACCTGGTCCGGGACTTAACAGCCATCTGGGAGCAGACAAGCCAGTCTCTGTAATAGGCTTCTGCTTACACTAAGAAGCAAGCAGACAAGAAGAGAAGACCCTGCCTATCTTCTCTACTGGAGACAAAGTATGGTTGTCAGTGAGATACATTCGTCTTAAGATCCCAGGTTAAAAACTGGGTCCCCATTTTCTGGGACCGTTCGAGGTGCTGAAATGCATCAATTCTGTCACATATAAGCTCCATCTTCCTCCCACGATGCGGGTCCCGAACTCCTTCCATGTCTCCCTCCTGAAACCAGTTATCCTGAATCGGTTCTCCTGGAAGGTTGCTCCTCCGACTCCTGAGGCGGACGCCACGAACATCTTCCCCATAAAAGAGATCTTGGCCATGAAAATGATCAGGGGGAAGCGGCATTTTCTCATTGACTGGAAGGGGTTCGGGCCTGAAGAAAGGTCCTGGGAGCCAGAAGACAACTCTGGACTGCACCCTGGTCCGGAAATTTCTCCAGGACAGAAAGAGGGAGAGGCCAAAGGGAGGGTAATGTCACAGGTGCCCCGTGATCCCCTCCCCGGGTCGTGGGCACATTCGTGCCCCGCGGGCGAGCAGCGCCGCAACCTGCATGTCACTCGCTCCGATGCCCCGTACTTACCCAGCCACGCTCCTGTCTGTGTCTCTGCTTCCCGGAGTGCGCGTCCCCGTTTCCTAGGGATGGCGCGCGCCGACACTGTTAAATTTAAAGGGACAGTGCAACGGTAATTTCCTAGTGCCGGTCGCTCCCCCAATTTAAGCCTGCCCCTTCCTGGTCCCTGTGCTGGATCTTTAATGCCATTATTGCCTTTAGAGAAAGTGTTCCTTGCCTTGCCATCATTACCGTGTACTGTACATTTCTGCCTCAGTCCCTTGACCTCGAACCTCTGCCGCCTGTCCTGACCTTACCGCCCTGACTACGATTTCGCCTTACGATTCTGTACCACGCTCAACCTCGGCTGCCACCGCAAGCAAGTCGCGTCGGGGGTAGCGACTTGGTAGACTCCCACCGCAGCAAGTCCATCCCGCTTTGCGGTGGGCTCTGGTGAAAACCGGGTTCTACTTAGATTCCGCTCCCTGGTGTGGCTAAATACCATCACTTGCGGTGGTCCAGTGGATCCACTACCGTTCTCGATGACACCTACTACGCACTTCCCCATGTTCATGATGTCACAGCCACCAAGCTCCTAACTCACCTCACCTGGCGCTTTGAACTCCCACACATCTGGACTTTACCCAACACTTACCCAAAGCTGTTGTTTACCCCTCGCTTAACATACCTGGGAGAAAATAAAAAAAAAGTTTTAATGCCCACTTGTAATCACTCCACACACAATTCCCTCTTGTCAGTTCATTATGGGTGGCACTTCAAAAAAGAACCCTAAATCTCATCCTGCCAAACTTCCCGACTTTTTCTCTACCGTACCACAGAATGAGACCAGATAAAAAAAAGGTCTACAAATTTCCTTTGGCTCCTCCCTCAGTCTCTTCACGGGCAGAGTCTGTCAACCTTGAGCATCAAGAAGATCAAGAGTCTCAGCCTCTACCTACCTCTACTCTACAATGTCTTTTCTCCTTGTTTCGTTCCAGTCTTCAAAAGGATTTTAAATGGATGATCTCAGACCTCAAATACTCAGGCCTTAATTATTGACAGGATTCATAGAATACCTAAGCCTCACAACCTCCCTCAACAGGTGCCAAGGGACAGGATAGCTCATATCCACTTTTACCACATCAAAGAAGATTTCCTAAGGGCCCTGCATAGGGTGGACTCTTTGCCAGAGAGATTCCAATCCATCTCTTTATTCCCAGACCAATTGGCTGCCACCATCATGCGCAGGCGAAAATTCAAACAATACCCAAAGCTTCTCAGAGAAAAAGGAATTCCATACATATGGGGTTTCCCTATAAAATTACTGATTACTAGAGACGGCACTCAAGTCACATGTTCCACGTCAGAGGAAGCCTGCACCACCTTGAAACATTGGGACCAACCTCCAAATATGGATTCCAGCCCAAGTTCGAAAAAAATAGGCTCGTCTGGAGATAATAACCCCCTTGTGGTCTGTAAAGACCTCTCACCTCCGCTCAAGCTCACTGATCTCAGACCGTCCATGATAGCATTTGTGTTTGCTTATCTCTTTGCTCCTGCAGGAGCTCTTCCCCTCCGAGACGGACTCTCGTAGGTATCACTGATCTCATGTTTTTTCTCCCCTCTCAACTTGTTTTTTCCCTTATCCTAAGGGATGATTTGATGCCAAAATTGTTGTTCTATGCTTGTCTTATTTGTTTGTTGTTTAAACAGCAGAGTATTATCTCTTGTAATTCACTCTATACAGTACATGATACCACTTTTTGTGCACAACTCTTCTTTTACATTACTATGCTCACATTTTGCCCCTCCCCTATCTCTATGGTGCTTAAAATAATATCACATGTTAAGGGGCTAAACTTCCCCTTTAAACGCTCACTTATGTGGAAGGAAGTTATCAAGTCGGGTTCCGATATCATCTGTATTCAAGAAACACATGTTCTTCAAGCTGATGCCCACTGCCTCCAAAAAAGAAAGCAGGAGTTGCAATTTTGATAAAAAACACGGTCACTTTCCAACCCCATCATGTTACCATTGATCCCTCTGGCAGATACATCATTCTCTGTAAGATAAATTCCAAACCATTTATGCTGGTTGCGTTATACGTACCAAATAGCAAATACATTTCTTTAATTAGGAAAGCTATATTAAAAGCCAAACATGTAAGGAGAGGAGGCTTGTTCGTGTGGAGACTTCAACGTCATTATAGACAACACGTTAGATAGATCCAAGTCACGTACGTCCTCTGCTCCTGATTTGAAATCTCTCCTACTTGAAGAAGACCTTAACGATGTTTGGAGATATCAACACACGACCGAGAAAGATTTCACCTTCTTTTCCCACCCCCACTCAGTTTATTCGCAGATTGACTTTTTTCTTGTAGATAAGATTGTACTCCCACAAGTTACTATTTCCAGCATCGGTCACATAACGTGGTCTGACCATGCACCGGTTGGTCTACATCTCACATCCTCTGATCCCATCTCCCAGCCTTGCCTGTGGAGAATTAATAATTTTTTGCTTAAGTCCCACAGGAATGCATCTTATTTGGAAAAATGCTTGCAGGAATACTTCAGAGAAAATGACAAGTCAATCTCATCCCCAACAACACTATGGTGTGCGCAAGAGGTCTTTATCAAGGGGATCTTTATTTAATTGGCTAGTCGCTGTAAAAAAAGACTATAACTTAGCTCTTGATAACCTTCTTAATCAAATGAAGTTATTAGATACAACGCTAAAAACAAACCCATCGGTAGATAAAAAACAAATGGCAAAACTACAGAATGACCTGCGTACTCTCCACCTTTAAAATTATGAGAGAAGCCTTGCCAAACTAAAATGGCAATATTATCTTCAAGGCGACCATCCCTCTAAAATTCTTGCTAAAAAATCTAAATTCAAAGTGCCCGGACTAAAATTGCCTATCTGACCTCTAATGGAGGAGAGAAAATTAGAAACCAGGTAGACATTGCAAACCAGTTTGCACAATTATATTCTCATCCATATAAACCACGTTAGGAATCAAATTCCCCCCCCCCCCCCTAGACGAAGAAATCAATGCTTTTTTACCTTCCGTGGCCCTACCTAAATTACACACATTACAAATGGCATCCCTTAATACTCCCTTTACCACCCCTGAAATCCAATGTGCAATTAGACCTAGCAAGTTGAATAAGGCACCAGGACCTGATGGCCTCTCAAATGAGTACTATCATCTTTATTCTGAGACCTTAGCTCCCTATATGACTGCCATGTTCACTGATATCGCGTCTTCCTCAAACCCCCCCTAAAGAATTGCTACAAGCAACTATTACTACCATACCTAAACCAGGCAAAGCCGAAGATAAGGTAGCTAACTATAGACCAATCTCTCTTTTAAATACTGACATTAAGATATATGCTAAAATTCTTGCTTCACGCCTGAACTTAATTCTCCCTTCTCTTATACACATTGTCCTAACCGGTTTTGTACCAGGTAGGCAAGCAAGAGATGCTACTTGATGCATTTTGGATCTTGTGCAGATTGCAGGCAACCTTAAAGCTGATGTGGCCTTTCTCTCTCTGGATGCCGAAAAGGCTTTCGACAAGGTTAACTAGCGCTATTTGGAACTGACGTTACGAAAGTTTGAACTTTCTGGTTTTCTGCTCTCTGCCATTCTAACACTATATTCTAATCCCTCAGACTCAGTGCTCACTTCTGTCTTCCTTTCTAATACATTTGACCTAACAAATGGTATCCGTCCAGGTTGTTCCCTCTCCCCCTTAATTTTTGCTTTTTGTATCGAGCCTTTGGCTGAAAAAATCAGGAATAACTCCTTGATCTCCGACATAACGACCCAAAACACGAGTCACAAAATAAGTCTATATGCAGATGATGTTATGCTTATAACTTCTAATCCCCTTACTTCGATTCCTGCCATCCTAGATACATTACCGGCTTCTCGTGAGGGGTTCCTTTTCCAAGCTCAATAAATCCAAATCCTATATTTTTCCGATTAATAACCCCAACATTCAAACTTCATTCCCCTACAAGAGCAGACTCCCCTGGAAGTTCTCAAGTGCTGGGACGAACATTTTTCATCCTCTTTCTGTACTCATCTAAATATTCACACAATAGACCAACTTTATTACGATAACGGGAACTTACAATCCTTCAAAAACATATAGCGTACCTGCAGACTTCACAACCGCATGTAACAGTCCAGACAGGGCGTCCCACCCTGCAATAAACCTTCTGGACAGCGAAGTTAATACATCCTCAGATGAGGCTTCAAAGCAATCAGTATAACTTTTATTATTCCTTGATACAAACTCTAGTGCTTGCAACTAGCCTGTTAAATACAGCATGTACATACAATGCAGTTCAACATACGTCAACGCTCAATCTTCGGGAGTACTTTAAGCCAGGCACGGCTCGCATCGCTCCCTTCATGTTGCAATATGTAGTAAACAAATGAACATATATAGCCGATATGGTACTTGCTTATCTGAATGTAAGTCTCTCAAGCAGACCTCACTGCGCATTGTATGTACATGCTGTATTTAACAGGCTAGCTGCAAGCACGAGAGTTTGTTTGTATCAAGGAATAATAAAAGTTATACTGATTGCTTTGAAGCCTCATCTGAGGATGCATTAACTTGGCAGATCTTACTTCCCCCTTAAATATAAAATTACCATGTATCCATTTTTTTCTAATTCCTCCAATTGCGACATCTTATACAGTCTATTAAGTGGTCCTATATCCCCTCTGTTCCCTCTGACTTTCATAACTTTCTTTCTTCTTTTGAAAAGGGTCTATAACTGATTTACCAACTGATTCTTGATGGTCAGGAAGCTGATAAGTTTCCCTCCATGCTTAAATGGGAAAAGGAAATGTCTAAGGAGTTCTCCCTAAAGCAATGGCATGACTCGTATCTGATCCCATTGAAACGCTCCAAATGTCTCAAACATGTTGAAACTATGCGCAAAATTTATCTCCGACGGTACCTTCCACCTATCTGTTTAGCCCGTATGTACCCTGGGTCTTCAGACCTATGTTGGAAGAATTGCGGTCAACAGGGAACCATGCTTGGTGGGGTTGCCCCCCTATTAAGCACCTATGGAAATCAGTGTTTCGTCTCTTATTCAAAATTACTGGTTTCCCTTGCAAACCTGAGATGGTGGTGTTAGATGTTGGTTTGTCTGGAATCCCCCCTCTACTGCAAACAGTATTTTTTCACGTATTAATTGCTGTACGTACAGCAATCGCTATGACCTGGAAATCCCCTCAAGTCCCTTCACTCTCAGAAATTATTAACAGAGTTAACCTTAACTGCTCCTGTGAGCTAAAACTTGCCGACTCTCCACACATCTGCCTTAAGAAAAGGCTGCATTGGGAACCCTGGCTCTCTTCTAAATACTGTACTGGTAGTTTTCAATTGATCTAGGTTTCCCCTCCCCATCACACCTATGCTTACTAGGCCTATATGTTACATTTCAGTGTTGTACCTTTCACATTGAAGTATTTTATGCTGATTGTACCGCTAAGTTTTCTGTTTCTGTCTGTTTTTAACTTGCTGTTGTGAGTTATCCCTTCAAATGTATTTGCAAAGTAGATGCTATTGTATTATATAATCTGCCTGTATATTCTCTCGAATAAATGCATCTTTAAAGAAATTAACATTTTGTTTACAATTATTTAATTTGTTCGATTACTTTTGGTCCCTTTAAAAACAGGGTGGCACTTGTTAATGAGCTGAAACTCATAAACCCTTCATCCAATTTTAAGGTGCTTCCCTCAAATGAAAGCTGAAAGTCTGGACTTTATATCCATGTCCATTATATAACTATAACATGTTTCAGTAAACAGGTACAAAAAACAAGATTTGTGTCAGTTTCCAAATATATACGGACCTAACTGTATATGTGACACTAAATGGCACAATGTTCTACAAAGACCAAAGGTTTGTCACATGATGAACAATCACATGTGCATGTATCAAACTGACCATATACAAAAATGGATAAGGTACTATCACATGAAGGTTTTCTGTAGAAGCACAAGTACAGTACCAAGAAAAAAAGACAAAGAAAAAAAATGCCAGGGTTTGTAAAGTGAAAGTAGACTAAAACTATCAAGAAGGGACTATGAGAGAGCTGGAAGATAATATTTGTTGGGTTAAATTTTTGTTTCTCTGTTCTTATGATTAAATATATTTGTATTTATTTATATGTGTATTTTTGTAGCAAAAGCCTTTCCTTTGTACTTTTCTTTGTTTCTGATCCTTTCCTGGTTTTGATTAAAATAAAAAAAAAAAGTTTATCAAACTACACTATGTAAATCTATACTAGTCCACCATGTATTAATTTATAATAGTTAATAATATAATAATTATAATAATAATAATTATAATAATATAATAATTTTCAAATGTTCACATTTTTTACATTGTGTGTTTTTATACATACCGTATATACTCGAGTATAAGCCGAGATTTTCAGCAGAAAAAATGTGCTGAAAAGTCCCCCCCTGGCTTATACTCGAGTCACTGTCGGAGCTCGGGCGCTGCGATGGCCCAAGTGCCGACAGGGACGCTTCAGCTACAGGCAGCTCCTCAGGGAGCACATATAACTGAAGGCCAAGTACAGCCGACAGCGTCCGGGCACTGCGGTGGCCCAGGCGCTGTCAGCGATCTCCTCCCCTGTGTGCGACTCCTCCGGAGCGCATGCTAGAGAAGAGATACCACTGCGGAGTAGAGAGCGAGCGCTCCCTGCTCCACAGTGGATTCCGGACAGCCGCAGACTCGCGGCTGTCCGGAGTTTCCGGCACAGGCAGCGTGTGTCATCACGCTGCGTGCTCGGCCTGATGACATCACCCTGCCTGTGCCGAGATGACGAAGGAGAGTGGCGGGGAGCGAGGTAAGTGGGTGTTTTTTGTTTTAAAACCCTGCCTTACCTGCCTATAGCCTGCCTAGGGGGACCTATAACCTGCTTAGAGTGACCTATACCGGCCTATATCCTTCCTAGGGGGAAATATACCTGCCTAGAACTGCCTATACCCTGCCTATGAGGACCTATACCTGCCTAGGGGGACCTATACCTGCCTATAAGGACCTATACCTGCCTATAACCTGCCTATACCTGCCTATGGGGGCACTTACCTGCCTATAACCTGCTTAGGGGGACCGATACCTGCCTATACCCTGCCTATGAGGACCTATACCTGCCTATAACGACCTATACCTGCCTATAACCTGCCTATGGGGGCAATTACCTGTCTATACCCTGCCTATACCTGCCTATATCTGCCTATGGGGGACATTAAACTGCCTATATCTGCCTATGGGGGATATTAAACTGTCTATATCTGCCTATGGGTGACATTAAACTGCCTATACTTGCCTATATCTGCCTATGGGGGACATTAAACTGACTATGTATTTTTATTGGTATCTATTTTTATTTTTAAAATTCACCATGAGCCGCTGCATTTTCCACCCTAGGCTTATACTCGAGTCAATAAGCTTTCCCGATTTCTGTGGCAAAAGTAGATGCCTCGGCTTATACTCGGGTCGGCTTATACTCGAGTATGTACAGTAATTATTTTAAGTTTCCCTATGTACATGACTTCCTGTTTTGTCTCTCTTCCCCTCTAAACACAGCACTGAGGACTGCTAGATGGTTCTTCTTTCAGTCTGGCAATGGCCTGAGACGTGTAAGTATTATCAGTAGCACCTGATAAGTGTGAATAAAACCCCTCCAAAGTGCAGAAAAAGATTACCCCATTATTCTTTCATGTATGGCTCTTTTCATTGCCCTGTGGTCTAGAGTAATCTTATCCAGAGAGCAATAGAGAGATCATTATGTCATTATTCACTATTTGTAATGAGGCTGCATACAGATAAGCAGCAACTGCAGTAAAGCTAGATTAGTCTGCCATGCTATTCAGGTGCTTTATCTCTCCATGATCATAGCTAGCAAAGGAAAGCATTTTTTTGCATAGGACTGCTGAAATAAAAATAAATATTGCCAAACGTTCTAAAAAATATTGATTCTAAAAAAATACTCCTTTCTGATGGAAGTGTCCCTTTAAAAAGCTGCAACAGTGCTACAACTAAAAACTCTTGTTTTCATAGAATTTTTTTGTTGCATTGTTGTCCTGTATTTTTATGATTGTTGACATGTGGTGTAAAAATAAAAATGGCAAACAGATTTTTTACATATTCCTTCCATAATAAGAAAACAAACTGACAGCAATGCAATAACAGCAGCAAAAGGCTGTGGCAGTAAAATAAAGAAAAAATATTGTTATTTGAAGGAAAAAACTTTAAAGGTCCACATGTATGAAAACTGTCTAGGTCTAAGACTTTTTTTGTTGCCCATAACAACCAATCACGACTCCCATTTCATTTTTTTCAGAGCAATATATGAAGTGAAAGAGGAGCTCTGATTGGCTGCTATGGGAAACAAAGAAAGTCTTAGACCTAGACAGTTTTCATACATGTGGCCTTTAGGGTATGTTCACACGGCTTATTTTAGCGTGCATTTCGCCACATATTTCGTGTAATCAGTGCTAAAAACACAAAACACAGGACAAAAAGCGCACTGCTGTGCAAAATTTACTGAGATATTTGGATCCAAGAAAAAAAACAGGGGAACTGCTCACCTGATTTAGTTGTACAATAATGGTACAACTTACAAGAACGCTAAATCTTGGGGGAGTATACACTCCTAGCAGCCGCCAGTATCACCCTCCACAAGCACGGGGAATCCTCAGCACTTCGGATCCACTGACAGCATATTCAGAAATAGCAAGAAGGGCAGTAGCGCTACTGATATTAATGTACTGTAAAAACTACACTTTGGCGATTGCCACTATATTAGTGTCTATTTTATTTTAAAGACTACGCGTTTCGTGGGTTAACAGGTCACAAAGTCACATATTTTGCGGCGTGCTGCGCTCTAATACGAGCGAAATGTTCCCCAATCATTACGCCTCCTCTCCCCGCTCTACTTGTTTGCCTGATGTAAGGACTCATTTTTAATTCAATAAAGGACGTGATTTTTTCTATATATGGCCGTGTGGACATGAGTGCTGACCACCAATTCCTTCACATACTCCTATGCCAGCGCTTCTTGGGGTGAGGTACATGCACCTTTTCCCTTGGCCCTTGGCCTACTCCTCAGATGTTTGTGACTGTTTCTGGTGGATTATTGGCTCAGTTGGTTGCGTTTGTGAACAGGTTACACTAACCTGCCTAGCAGAAGGCCACCCACAGTATACTGAATTGCTTGCATGGAGATCGTGGTCACCTTCTGGCATTTATAGTATGCAGCAAACACTACTTATGGTATAGTATAAGGAAGCAATAATGTAAAAAAGGAAGTAACTATTCAGGTTCATGTGGAATCGGTAGTTTATTATAAAGAAATAACATATTCTTATCAAAATGTTAATGTGAATTCCAGCATTGTGCACTGTAATATATCTGGAATGGAGGAACATTTATCCCTATCTCAGATGCTTCCCCTTTCAGTTTGAATAAATTAAAATTAGAGTTTTGTTTAATAATTAATATACCATAAAGGGTCACATTCATTATATATGGGTAATTCCTTTATGGTTCTAACTAGTGTTGAGCGATTATTATCGACAAAGTTGAAATCGGCACGGTATTTACGTTGATCGGATTTTTTTAGATCACGCGATAATTTAGGTTAAAATCTGTGCATAATCTATTAATATCGCGCCATTTTCGCCGCTTCCTGTCATTTTGGCGGCCAGCAAAATCAGTTTACAGAATAGAGCAGGGTGAGATGTGTGTGCGACGTCATGACTGGGATGTGTATGGTTGCGATTGGCTGGAAAAATCACATGACCTGTTTTACATAGAATAGCCCTTCCTTTTTCCATGATCAGTGTGTGTCATTTATCTCAAAGCAGTAGGACGTGCGCTCTGCCTCTGTGCAAACAGCTCAGCGAAATGATTCTATTTGTTCACAGAGATAGCTCTACTTTTAGCTGTGATCCTTAGAACTCAGTGAGATTAGAGATTTGCAGATTTTAGGTAGTTAGGCAGAGAATTTTAAAGGAGCATCTACCGCTGTAAAGTCATGGTGGGGAGTGGGGGGAGGGGAGGGGGGGGCCCGCGGGTGAACACAGACAAGCTCTTTAAAGAATACTGGATATTGTATTGCAGACATTGATTGCAATAGCTTTATTATTAAACAGTTTACTTTTTGAAATATTATTTGGATATTGGGCGGGCCTGAACTTATGTTAGGATACAAATCTTTTCTAAAAAATGCAGGTCTATTTGTTAGGTACAAAACTCCACTTTGATTTTTCAGTATACATTTCAAAATAGGTGTTCTTTTTCAATTTTGCCCAGTTCATCTTTGTTGATAGAGGTACTTGCAGTTAAATTTGAAACCAGCAATTTTGTAGTCACCACAGGTTTATAGGTGCCAAAAATACCTTTTATTATACGTATACATTTAAGATACGTATTTTTTGCACTTTGGCGCACTACAGCTTTGATCATTGACACAGCTTGCACGTAAATCTTAAAACAGCAATTTTATAGTCACCACAGGTGATTTGAAAGGTGCAAAAAATACCGTGTATTATACGAAAACATTTCAGATACGTGTTTATTGCACTTTTGCCCAGTCCAGATTTGTTGATAGAGGTACCTTGCAGTTAAATTTGAATCCAGCAATTGTGTAGTCACCACAGGTGAATTGATGGGTGCCAAAAATACCTTTTATTATCCGCATACATTTCAGATACGTGTTTTTTGCACTTTTGCCCAGTCCAGTTTTGTTGATAGAGGTACCTTGCAGTTAAATTTGAATCCAGCAATTGTGTAGTCACCACAGGTGTATTGATAGGTGCCAAAAATACTTTTATTATCGTTATACATTTCAGATACTTTTTTTTGCACTTTTCCCCAGTCCAGATTTGTTGATAGAGGTACCTTGCAGTTAAATTTGAATCCAGCAATTGTGTAGTCCCCAAAGGTGAATTGATAGGTCCCAAAAAAATATCTTTTATTATCCGTATAATTTCAGATACGTGTTTATTGCACTTTTGCCCAGTCCAGATTTGTTGATAGAGGTATCTTGCAGTTAAATTTGGAATCCAGAAATTTGTGTGTGTCACCACAGGTCTTTTGATAGGTGCCAAAAATACCTTTTATTACCCGTATACATTTCAGATACGTGTTTTTTGCACTTTTGCCCGGGTCCAGATTTGTTGATAGAGGAACCCTTGCAGTTAAATTTGAATCCAGCAATTGTGTAGTCACCACAGGTAAATTTGATAGGTCCCAAAAAATACCTTTTATTTATCCGTATACATTTCAGATACGTGTTTTTTATTTTTGCCGGCCATTTTGTTGAAAAGGGGACTTGCAGTTAAATTTGAATCCAGCAAGTTTAGTCACCACAGGGTTGATAGGTGCCAAAAATACCTTTTATTATCCGTATACATTTCAGATGGGTGTTTTTTGCACTTTTGCCAGTCCAAAATTTGTTGTAGAGGACCTTGCAGTTTAAATTTGAATCCAGCAATTGTGTAGTCACCACAGGTGAATTGATAGGTGCCAAAAATACCTTTTATTATCGTATACATTTCAGATACGTGTTTTTTCACTTTGGCCGGGCCAAATTTGTTGATAACCCCCTTGAGTTAAATTTGAATCCAGCAATTGTGTAGTCACCACAGGTGAATTGATAGGTGCCAAAAATACCTTTTATAATCCGTATACGTTTCAGAAACGTGTTTCTTGCACTTTTGCCCTGTCCAGATTTGTTGATAGAGCAACCATGCAGTTAAATTTGAATCCAGCAATTGTGTATTCACCACAGGTAAATTGATAGGTGCCAAAAATAGCTTTTATTATCTTATACATTTCAGATACGAATTTTATTGCACTTTTGCCCAGTCCATATTTGTTGATAGAGCCACCTTGCAGTTAAATTTGAATCCAGCAATTGTGTAGTCACCACAGGTTGATGGTGCCAAAATACCTTTTATTTCCGTATACATTTCAGATAGTGTTTTTTGCACTTTTGCCCAGTCCAGATTTGTTGATATAGCCCCTTGCAGTTAATTTAAAATCCAGCAATTGTGTAGTCACCACAGGTAAAATTGATAGGTGCCAAAAATACCTTTTATTTCCTATACATTTCAGATACGTGTTTTTTGCACTTTTGCCAGTCCAGTTTGTTGTTTAGAGGTACCTTGCAGTTTAATTTTGAATCCAGCATTGTGTAATCACCATAGGTGAATTGATGGGTGCCAAAAAAAAGCTTTTATTATCCGTTAACATTTCAGATACGTGTTTTTTGCACTTTTGCCCAGTCCAGATTTGTTGATAGAGCAACCTTGCAGTTAAATTTGAATCCAGCAATTGTGTAGTCCCCACACGGTGAGAGGTGCCAAAAATACCTTTTATTATCCGTATACATTTCAGATACATGTTTTTTGCACTTTTGCCGGGTCCAGATTTGTTGATAGAGCCTCCTTGCAGTTTAAATTTAAAATCCAGCAATTGTGTAGTCACCACAGGTAAATTTGATAGGTGCCAAAATACCTTTTATTATCCGTATTACATTTCAGATACGTATTTTTTGCACTTTTGCCCAGTCCAGATTTGTTGATAGAGGTACCTTGCAGTTAAATTTGAATCCAGGAATTGTGTAGTCACCACAGGTGAATTGATAGGTGCCAAAAATACCTTTTATTATCCGTATACATTTCAGATACGTGTTTTTTGCACTTTTGCCCAGTCCAGATTTGTTGATAGAGGTACCTTGCAGTTAAATTTGAATCCAGCAATTGTGTAGTCACCACAGGTGAATTGATAGGTGCCAAAAATACCTTTTATTATCCGTATACATTTCAGATACGTGTTTTTTTGCACTTTTGCCCAGTCCAGTTTTGTTGATAGAGGTACCTTGCAGTTAAATTTGAATCCAGCAATTGTGTAGCCCACCAAGGGTGAATTGATAGGTGCCAAAATACCTTTTATTATCCGTATACATTTCAGATACGTGTTTTTTGCACTTTTGCCCAGTCCAGATTTGTTGATAGAGCCACCTTGCAGTTAAATTTGAATCCAGCAATTTTGTTTTGATTTGAGGGATTTGAGAATAGCTGTGATTTGCCATCTTTTAATAAGAGACTTTCCCAAAAACTTTCCATACCTCTAAAATTTTATCTTTCTGAACATGGAGCGAAATGCAGTTGGTAAGCGAGCAAAGAGGGGGGTTAGGAAAATGGAGGTAGAGGTACGAGAGAAGGTACTTTCCTTCCAGTGCTGGCGACAACACGCAAGGCCCGCGGATTGTCGGTTGCGGACGTCAGGCCTGTCATCGCTGGGTCAGGGCCCTGTGAAACCAGTAACGAACAGCGTCACCAATCTGTTCTTCAGTGGTTAATGTTACCTGATCCAGCAGTCTTACCTCCTCGTCCTCCCCGTCACGGCCACAAATGTCGTCATTTAGCATCATCAGCATCCGTCAACATGAAGCGACGGCAGCCCAAATGTCAAAATCGTGTACCCACCCCTGTGGATAATCCATTTTCTGAAGACCTCTTTGATTTACAAAATGCGGTTGGGGGCAGAAAGCTGTTAAAGATCAAAGGCCAAAAAGGATGATTTTCTCTGCTCTGACGCCCAGTTACTGATGCCATCAGAGGAGAAGAAGGAAAACCGGTCAATCGGCAAAAATCCCGGGCGGTCGCAATGCCTTGCAGTCCTCTTGCTTGTAGCCCGCAGTCCTGGATGCAGAATGTCAGGACGACGAAGTCACCTGTGTTGATGATGATGAGACGACATTGCGGATCCAACGTGGTTCTTTCCCGCAGAATTTGCTTGCGAGCGCTTTCTCACTGGACGTGGAGGAAAAACGATGGGGTTGTGTCAGTACGGGTCCCGCCTCAAAAAGGGAGAGGGCGGTCGCAGAAGTCCGCTGATATAATTCCGCCAGCCACGGTCAGCGGAAAACCCCGCTCCTGCTTATCGCCGTCAAAAAGGTCCAGGACCTCTCAAGCCTGGGCTTCTTTGAGCAAGCCTCTGATTCACCCCGCGATGTATATGCCAGCTTTGCCGTAAACGCATAAGTAGAGGCAAGAATTTTTAGGTGTTTTTAACCACCACCAACATGTCTAGTCACATGCAGCGAATGCATGAGTTGAAATGGAGGCAACACTTGGCCAAAAAGGCCAGACCGACGCCGGGCCTCAACCACTGTCCCCACCCTCTGTCTCCGCCTAATCCTCCTCCGCCACCACCAGCGTTCCTCAGCTGCCCATGTCTCTCAGAGTCCTGATCAGGGATCAGCCTCCGCTTCAGCCTCCCCCATCGCCCCGGGACCACCAGCACACCAGAGACCCATCCTACCCCTTCTCCTTCCGCCAGTTTGACGACCCGCACGCCGTACAGCGGGCCCGTGTAGCAGCCGTATTCTGTCTTCCAGGTTTGGGAGAGAAGAAACACTTTAACCCAATCCATCCAAAGCCAAAAGCCTGAATGTCGGCATTGCCAGGCTTTTGGCCTTGGAAATGTTGCCTTTCCGTTGGTGGACACAGATGGGTTCCCGCCACGTCCTGGCCCTCGCCTGCCCCCAATCCCAGCTGCCGAGCAGGCATTTCTGTGCCAGAAAAGCCGTCCCTGCCCTGGCCAGCCACGTGTCATCTAAAATTTCAAGCGCGTTGGCTGCATCTGTGGCCGGAAAAGTCCATTGACCATCGACACATGGACTAGTAAGCAAAGGCCAAGGCCGCTATATCTCTGTGACAGCTCACTGGGTGAGCTGGGTCGATGTCTCTGGGGGTGACGGTGGCTCTCAGGCTCGGAGCACGCTCTTTAAAACCGCAGGGATGGTGCAGGGGGTCTTTCCCCCAAGGTCCTCTGGTGGCATCACGTGCCCAGAGAAACCAGGCCGTGTTGAAATTAATCTGTCTTGGAAACCGTCACACACAGGTCAAAGGGGCTGGGGACGGCTCTCCGCAACGGGGACGAGCGCTGGCTGGGTGACAAGAACCTTGTGCCAGGCAAGGTGGTGTGCGATAACGGGCGAAATCTGCTGGCCGCCCTTAAGATCGGTAGGCTGGAGCACATCCCTTGCCTGGCACAAGGTTCTTGTCACCCAGCCAGCGCTCGGTCTCGTTGCGGAGAGCCGTCCACAGCTCCTGACCTGTGTGTGGACGGTCTCCAAGACAGATTAATTTCAACACGGCCTGGTTTCTCTGGGCACGTCATGATCCTTGACGTCTAGAAATTTCTAAAGAGCTTCCCGGGTCTGTACTGCCTGCTGAGGAAGGCTCGAGGTCTGAGTTCGCACTTCCGCCGTTCGCACCCTGCTTCGTCCCGCCTGGCTGCGTTGCAGCGTCAGCTCGGCCTCCCCGTCAACCGTCTCATTGTTGACGTGGCAACACACTGGAATTCCACTCTCCACATGCTCCAGCGATTGTGGCAGCAGCGCAATGCCATTACTCAGTACGAAGTGACACATGGCCTGACAAGCAGCGGTGCGGACCTCGGGGTGTTGAGCCACCGAGAGTGGAGGCAGGTGAAAGAGCTCTGCACCATCCTTGCCAGTTTTGAAGAAGCCACCAAAATGGTCAGTGCGGTCAATGCCCTTGTCAGCATGAGCATTGTTTTGATCTTAGTTCTGGAACGATCGTTGGGACACTCTGAAACAAAGGTCCCGCCAGCGACGGAGGAGGAGACAGACACAGATGCGGAACGAGCCTTTCTCTCTGTCGAATCCACAAGGCCCTCAATTTTATCGGTCTTCTTTTAGGCAGTGGTTCGGGTCCAGGGCTAGTGCAAGGAGGCGCATCGCTCTCAGGGTGCATCATTGAGGAAAAGTCAGGGCTGTGTTGAAGCTGTGCGGAGGAAGCGGAGGAGGAGCAGGAGGAGGTATTCCTAGACACAGACGTTACCGACGTCCCTGCCTTGGAAAGAGGTTGGCGCGAATTTGAGGTGGAGGGGGGAAGATGAGGAAGATCAGTTTTCTAGTGCCCCTCAACCAGAGGCTTGGGAAATCAAGGCTCCATCTCTCACATGAGTGCTTGGATGCTCCATTTCCTCCCAAACATGTTTCCTCGCATTAAGGCCATCAAAATGAACAACAGTTATGGGGTGGCCACCCTCTGGATCCCCGGTACAAAACAAAATCAGCACTTTCCTTCCACCACCAAAATAGAGAGTAAATGCAGGAAATGGAGCCCTTGCTGATTGATTCAACTGGAGACATCTGTTGTGTCTGTTTTCACGTTCCTCAAATGTCACAGTGGAACAACATCAGCGACATGACAGCAGTAGAGTGCCAAGTAGCCGTAGTGGCAGCAGCAGGCAAGGTGGCAGAAGCCTAATGGGTGACCAGCTTAAGATCATGGTGCACGACTATCTGCGTCTCAACACCGATGTTTTTGTATGTGTTCCGGACCCAATAGACTTCTGGGTATCCAAAATGGACGAATGGCCAGACCTCGCTCGCCACGCCATAGAGGTGTTGTCCTGCTCAGCAGCCAGCGTCGTATCTGAGCGGACCTTCAGCACAGCTGGAGGAGTCATTACAGACAAACGCATCCGGCTTTCCACAGACAGGCCCGTTCCTAGGGGCGGGCAAGGCGAGCAGCCGCCCGGGGCGCCGCTCACCAGAGGGGGCGCCACCCGCCAGTCAGGAAAAGCAGGCCGGCAACATCTCACTCCTCACTCTCAGGGCCGTATGTATTACAGGGCAGTCGGCAGGGAAGAGTGGACGGCACTTCACTGCTTCATGGCTTATGTTTTACTTTTTCCTTTAATGTAGATGCTGCTGCCCCCAGGGAATTGCTTCAGACCCCTGTGGCAGCAGTGATGAGGTGCTGAGCTGTGTCCGTTTTATGACTCAGGGAGATCTGAACTACGGCAGAGCAGACGCTGAGCTGACCAGCAGCTGCTGTGTGCTGAAGACGAGCATCCACTTCCTGCTTTGCTTCTCCCTAAAAAGCTCCAAAGTTTCAGGTACAGCGTTCTCACAGTTATTTAGCTGAGGGGAGGTGATCATTTTATTTTTTTGGAGCTTCCACAGCTGCTTTCTTTATACTTTCTTGGTCCTGCTGAGCTCTTGTCTCTCCCTCCTGGTATCTTGCCATGTTGCTCCCTGCAGCTCTGCCCAATCACAGTGCCCAGTCCCTGACCTCTGCTGTTTATTCCCACTGGTTAGGGGTAAAAAAGAGGAGAACCTGCCCTTAATGCAAAGGATTAGACTATAAGATGAATGTAGGTATTGGTATACAGTACTAAAGCCAGAAAGGATACATAACCATAGTTGCCAACTATTGAAAATGGAAAAAAGCAGGGTTTAAAGGGGCGCCGGGCAAAATTTGCAGGGGCCCCCGCCCTCTTTTTTGGTGCCCCCCCCTTAAAAAACCCCACCCACTCCGTAATACATAATGGCTTTGGAAGAAAGCCGGTAGATGCCCTTATAGCCAGGTAGTCCCCCCCCTAACAGGTAGTGCCCCTTAAGGGAGGTAGTGCCTTGTGAAGGTGATGCCCCTCTGTCTAGGTAGATGCCCCCCTTTGTTACCAGGTATTTCCCCCCCTTTGTAGTGGTAGTGCCCCCTTTAATAGTAGGTAGTTGCCCCATTTGTAGCAGGGTAGGTAGGCCCCTTTTAGTAGTAGGTTGGAGTCCCCCTTTGTTGCAGCCGGTAGTTGCCCAGGTATTGCCCCCTTTAGTAGACCCAGGTAGTTGCCCCCTTTAGTACCCACCGGTATGCCCCCTTTTAGTAGCCAGGTAGGTAGTGCCCCCTTTGTGCAGGAAAGTAGTGCCCGTTTAGTACCCAGCCGGTAGTTCCCCCCTTGTACCCCGCCCGGTTTTGCCCCCATTGTACCCAGCCAGGTAGTTGCCCCATTGTACCCAGCCGGTTTTTTTTTGCCCCCTTTGTAGCCCCCAGGTAGTTCCCCCCTTGTCCCAGAGGTTTTCCCCCCTTGTAGCCAGAGGTAGTTCCCCCCGTTTTCCAGCCAGAAAAGTTCCCCCCATTGTAGCCGCGGTAGTTGCCCCATTGTACCCCAGGTATTGCCCCCATTGTAGCCAGGGGTGTTCCCCCCTTTGTAGCCAGCAGGTAGCCCCCCCCCCCCATGGAGCTAGGCAGGCCCCCCATGTTTAAAAAAAAAATAAAAATAAATTCCACTTCCCTGACAGGTCCTGCAGCTCCGGCCAGGCTCCTGCCGTTTCTCAGCGACGAGGGGGAATGAGAGCACCCGGCGTTTTTCCCAAGCGCCGCTGACCTGTATGCCGGCGCGCGCGGCTGCTGTACATACGGGGGGAGGAGGGAGGAGGGACGTCCCTTTTCCCCGCACATAGCGAGGGGGTGAGCGGCCCCTGCCCCCCCATTCAGCCCCCCGTGGGAACGGACCGGGGGGCCCCGGATTTTGGCTGTTGCGTACCCCGGCCCCGGGGGCCTTTAAAGGACCCCCGCCCCCTGCTGGCGGGGGAGAAGGAAAATCCCCCGGGGGGCAGGGGGGGCCCCCCAAAATACGGGACCCCCTGCCAAAAATGGGGAGTTGGCTGTATGTAAAAACGTGCAGTAAAATGTTGTACATGTGGGGATGTCTCATTAAATAATGGTTGTGTATTTATGTAAAATTTTTATGAATTAGTGTATATATACATACATGTGGCAGGGTACGGGCTTGTAGTGTAAAATGCATGTATTACATATGCATGGGGGAAATTATGCATGGACAGAGAGTACACATATATATACATCAAAGTCAAGTGTGGTTTCACTTGTGTGCCCCTAATGTGCATATATAGGTGTAATGTGTTTTTATATGTCTGTCCACTGTATGAAAATACAATGTTGTGCAGTAGTGCCTCATACTGTGTGCCTCATGGCGTCCAGTGTATGAATACATGTGTGCCAGTAAATTATATTGTGCTGCTGTGTCAGATCCAGGTATAAAAACGTGTGACGAGTACGTATATGATGTGTTGGAGGATGATTGACTCAGTCTCTCAAACTTTACATGAGTGTATTTTCGACGGCATTATAGTGAACACATACTGTGCCACGCGCGTCGGGATGCTATACACCTGCTGTGGGAAGGAATATGCTAGTCAGCATGTACTTTCAACAGCGCCTCTCGTTGACTTTCACGTTCCCTAGGCCGCATAAGTGCCTGAAAAGAAGTTTATTGTCACTTCTTTTTCCCCAGTTCTCAGTACCATGTTGGGGAGCTCATGCTGTAAAATCATAGATTCATAGAGTGCGTATGATATTTACGATATTTGCAGGCACCTTATATAATTCATGTCCACTATGGTGGTGCGTGATATGTGCATTCATGGTGTGGCCGATATTTTTCAGTCACTCGTCAGTGGTGATATGCGGTCATGTTGCCGGTGGTATTCATCTTGGTAGCGATTTATTGGTAATGTTAGTCTTATGATTGCTGGTTTTGTTTATCTGTGTTAATTGTATGAAGTATAATCATAGTCTCTTGTGGTTAAACGCATATATATACTAGTTTTATACATAGAACTTTTGCTGTTATTGCTTTTTTATATACACATTGTCAACGCACTGGTAAGCATTATGGTGTATGTGATCCGCCTCATCAGCGACCAGCTTGTTAATGGGGGCTAATGTGCGAATTGTAGCACTAGGAACAGCCATGTCTACAGCATAATGGGAATCGTTTGACTTTCATCATAGATAGAATCAGGACATGCCAATCATCTGATGATGTTGCTAGGGCCCCATATTGCCGAGGTCAGCACGATTAGTTGTCCGCGTATCTACTTCACGATTGTCATCTTGCAGAAACAGAAACTGGTCCTGCTTGACAAACCTTCTTTTTTTTTAAATGCATCATTTGCCTTACTTGCCAATTCTTTATTCTCGGCGCTACCCAACAGTTCATTTTGCTGGTTTTGCTGTTGAGGAGACTGTAAAAGACAGCAGAGGTTTCAATGACAACACCGCCTATATCCATTTAGTCTCACTGTTTATCTTTAGAAGTTTTCGCCCGATTGTCAATGAGTTTGAGGTCATGTTGCCTGTGCAGATACAGCTATAATTATCGGTCTTTGGACCAGAAATGTGCGCTTCATACAGTGGCATTTCATCCATCACAAATTTGTATTATTGTTGTGTTCTTTTTGTTTTCTATTTTTTTTTTTTTCTTTTTTTTTGTTTGTGGCTGATGAAGTCATCATTTATATTTTTTTGGGACCCGTTCATGTTGACTGCTGAGGATACAGCTACAATAATCATGGTCCTTTTGAAACAGTAATGTGGCCATTTTGAGTTTGGCATGTTTCTCCCCTACACAATTTTTAACAGTGGCCTGAGTGAAGTCATTGTTGTATAATTTTTGAGGCCGTCATGCTGCGCTGTGAGAATGCAAGCCCAACACTATGGGTCCTATTTCTAATTAATGTTGTTTTTTCTAAAGACATTTGCTTCTTCACAATTGTCAAAAGGTGGCTCATAGGGTCATGCCTTTTGAAGATTTTTGGGAGGCATTTTTGCTGATGGGACATTCAGCTATACGTTACAGGACAGCTCTAATTATAAAAAAAATGTTGTTCTTCTAACAGACATTTGTTCTTACAATTGTCAAAAAGTGGCTGTGTGAGGGTCATGTTTTCAATTGTTTGGGGGGCATTTTGCCTGGTGACATTGCAGCTAGACTAGCATGTTCTATTGTAAATAATGTGGTACCTCAAGGGTCGATGAGTGCACTGTCCAGAAACCAGAGAATAGGTAGGGACACCCTTGTTAATGGAATCACTATTGCAAAATGACTTTGGTATTTTGGCAAGATCCTATTAACATAGTAGCTCAATCCCTGTATTGAGATCACCCATTTAATACAATTAAAAATGAGAAAAAATGACAGCCGTGGGTAATTCCAGTCCTCTATTTTAAAAATGTGATTTTCTAGTAATTGTAAACTACTGTAAAAAACTTGCACCCTTGTACAAAATAGTCTGGTCCGTAAAACAATTACTTCTGTGAATTCAAGCTACAAGAGGACCAGTTGGTACAGCGAATGACTTGTACTCAGACATGTAGCGTTATTCAAGAGGACTATGGAGCATGGAGGCACGGACAGAGAACAATGAACAGAGACAATTGTTCCTTCCAGCACGTTGAGTAAAATGAGACAAAATTAATGCCAAGAAGAAAAGGGCACTCTGCGCGGTGGAACAGGAGCGTTTAACCACCTGAGACTATTTCCAAGTGAGTCTCATAATGGTCTCGCACTCATCAAGGATAGGGGGGCCAGGCACGTACCCGCCGTCTTGACTGTGCTCATGCATGAGGAAGGCTGACAGAGCGTCTACTCACACAATTTACTGCCACTCTTGCTTCAGCACGACATGTTTTCGTTGCTGCCGTTCATAAGGGGCATTGTTACCGTGGTAGAAATAGATGACGCCGACACCAAGTCATGGGACCTGGCTTCCGCCGCCCCCATCCGCACCCCATGTAACTGCCGGCCCCTCGGCCAGCTGAACCTGCGTTGTTAATAGATGACAGTCGCTTACTGCCCGACGCGCTCCATCTCACCTCTCACCACTGCTAAGTTGCGCCCTGGGACAGACTGGCGGACCTCCGTTTGTATAATAGATGGACAGACATAGCCTGGGCTCTCGACCGCACCACACTTGCTAAGTATGGACCCTGGCCGAGCGCGACCTCCGTGTTAACAGATGGCTGACGGGGAGCACTCAGCTGCTTGTTTCACCATTAGAGCGAGCATTCTGCGAAGAGCTTAAATTTCTCTAAAAAATCAGATTTTGAAAAAGGTTGATTTCTGTTGAGGTTAAGTAGTGTCTAAAAAGGGCCCAAGGGGTGTCATATTCTCTGGACAAAAATTGCCCCACAATTTGAGGGCTTAAAATTTTCTGGGGCCATGCGAGATGTCATCTAGTGGGCGGTCGCCCGATCATTTGTCTCCGAGGGGAGTCTGTCCTGTCTAATCACTGAAGAATGGATTTGGTGGGAACAATGGAAACCATTGAATTGCATTGGCTAAATCGAGCTGCTTCAGAGTAGCCAGGAGGAGGGCATATGTCCTTCTCGAAATCTAAGAAGGTGTTATTGGCGGATGATTAGGAGACAATTTTTTTATGTAACCTATGGGGGCTATTAAAAACACATTTACACGCTGTACAAGAGATTACCTTTTAAAAAACTGCAGGGAGGGTGTTATGTTGTATGTTATCATCTATATTGAAAAAAAAGCAAAATGATAATAATGTTATAAAACTATAAATAAAACTTCCCCCATCATATAAATTCTGTAAATCAAATGTCAGTTACCAAAATAAATGAAACGCTAAGACTGACAGTGCACGATAACAGAGAAATAGCTGTTGTGTCACTTTGTGATCTGTGTCTGTCAGAAAAGGTTTAGGGCTGGTCATGCTGTGGCCCAGTGACAGAGCTATGAGTCAACTGCTCGAGCGTGAAACTAAAATGGTAGTCTGAATGACTTCCTATTTTCCAGGGAGGCAGCTTGTTTAATGATGATGCGCGTCAGACAGGGTTGAATGTGTCATTCTGCGCGTACAGGACAGATATAGTTAATGTCCATGTTCATACTAGAAGGGGGGCCGTCCAAGAGAGATTACCTTTTCCACAGGCACTTTTTAATTTGCGGGGTCAGACAGGTTTTAATGCGTCATACCTTGCGCGTTCAGTGACAGGTATAGTCAATGTCCAGTTCAAACTAAAATGGTGGTTCAAAGTGCTCCTGTCCCACAAGCACTTTTTAATATTGCGGGCGTCAGACACGGTGTTAATGGTCATATTGCTGGCGACGTAGCAGCAGAAGCAGATATAGTTAAATGTCCAGTTCAAGCTAAAATGGTAGGTCTCATAAGACTCCTTTGTTTACGAGCGCACTTTTTAATCTGGTGGTCTATGCAGGTTTGCGGGCTACATGCTGCGTTCCCAGCGACAGGATATTACAAATGTCCGTTCAAGGTAAAATGATGGTTCAAGATCATTACTGCCCTTATGGGCCCACTATTTTAATTTGGTGAGTCATGAAGGGTTTAAGGCAGTCCATGCCTGTGCGTGGCAAGACAGGCGATTGTGAGGATGGTCTGCTGATTTTTTTGTCTGTGCGCTTTTATAACCAGTAAGTGTGTTGGCATAAGATGTAGCACGTATCCAGTCGGTTGATGTTGTGCGATGTTAATTTCCAGCCCTTCTCACTATCCCTCTTTGTGGGTAAGAATGAAGGTGTTGTTCATTCTCCCATAGATTTAATGGTCTATGGCATGAATAATCTATTATCGACTGAAGAATTATATTTTTTGCGAATATTCTTGAGATTGATAATGTGCTGATAGTCGACTATCGACCGATGACGGATAAGTCAACAGTTAATCGCACGGTAGTTCTAACATTTATAATTTCCATTAACCGGTTGTGAATTTGTAAAGGAAAAAATACAGAAATGACTGACATGCATAGATGCGTCAACCTATGCGATTGTGGTAGCGAAAACGAGCAGATTTATTGTAGATGCCACATCATGTCATCTCATTTATTATGACCTGGGAACTCTCAATAGCAAAGGTCAAATCCCTGATAAAGGGTTTAAAGGGTAAACCTTGTATATGCAAATGTTACTGGTAGCCTAACAAAAAAGTACAGAATAAGTGTCTTGCTACTACTTGTACTGTATAGAGGAAGAGGCCCTAATAGTTTGGTTTCTAGCGTCAACAGCTGTGGTCTGACACTGTACACAGCTTTTTTTTTCATAAGACTTTGTTATATAATGTACACATAACAGACTCATATTGCACACAATCTTTCTTTTTTGCAGCTATTGGGACAACAAACTAATAAACTTCTCCTCTCTTACAACAACAGTGGAGGGAAGCCTAAAGCTGGCCTGTGCTTTCCTGTCCTACTTTCCTCTCTATCTGCCACATATCCGTTTCCTGTTCCGCTGGTTTCTCCTTATATTGGCTAATGAGTGACTGTCATAAGTATCAGGTATAACAACCACAAATGCTCAGGAGAACTCAGGCTGTGGTTATGTTTGTATCTGTAGCCAGAGGCAGAGAGGCCTAGGGTGATGTAATAAGATCTTGTTTAGACTCCTGCTATCAGATTGAACGAGATGAGGGTGGAGGCATCAACATGTTGCTAACTCAGACCTTGCGCAGCTAGATGTGTTTAGGTGAGTGGTGATGGCTTGGGGAAAGAGAAAGAAATGGCAGGGCAGAAGACCTGTTACAAACAAACAGGCCCCAACAAAGGTATGGTTGTAACTAGCAGTCATGGGAAACCATAGCAAAATTTAAAAGCCGAGCAGTTGTGCATAAATAACATGCACACATGCAGTTAAAACCAGAAGTTTACATAAACTGTATAAAAAGACATATATGTTTGCTTTTTACACTATCTGACATGAAATCAGAATAAACCTTACTTTATTTTAGATCAAGTATGGATCACCAAAAATTATGTATATTTGCCAAATGAACAGAATATATGAGAGAGAGAAGTTTTGTACTTACTTACTGCCAAATGTCAGAAAAGTTTACCATATCAACTGAGGGAATTTATATTAGAGATGGCAGGCGAATTTCTCGCCGAACATCGTTACTGTTCACTTCGCCTGAATTTCAGCCAAAAAATAACTTCGCTTCCGATTACTTCGGCAGCGACGAGCAAAGATATCCATGTTAAAAAGCATCTTATTTCCAGGCGGCTGCCCCAGAGCGCTGCAGGGTGATATAGGATACGTGTCGTGTCCTGTGTGCGACATGCGTTAATTTTTGCCAGAAGGAGAATTGCGTTTGGCTTTGGTGTCTTGTCATACAATGTCGAATTGTGTTTTAGTATGGTCAACGCAACTTGGAACGTGACGCCTGCTGCCTAGAATCGCATTCACTATAAAATTCCCTGGAAGGCAATTCAAGGCAGGGCCAAAACCATAGTTGCCAACTTCTTTAAAATGTAAAAGCAGCTGAGTCATTTAGTGGGCTCTTGCCGCCATTCTTTCGGCTATGCACACGCCCACTTCTAAAAAATCCACACCCAATCCCCCTAACTGCTTAACGGCCTTTGGAAGAAAGCCAGGTAGATGCCCACTTATAGCCAGTGCGTAGCCTAGCCCCCCCATAACCAGGTAGTGCCCCTTACAGGCAGCGTAGATGTCCACTGCTGCCTAGCCGCAGCTAGATGCCACCACTTCCTTTGAGCCCAGGTTAGATGCCCCCTCCTTCTGTTAGCCAGGTAGGTGACTCTCCCCTTTGTTAGCCAGGTAGGACCTCCCCACCCCCCCCCCCCCCCCCCCCCCCACCCCCCCTCCCCCCCCCCCCCCTTGCCCCCCTTTGCTTAGCCAGGCTAATGCCCCCATTGTTAGCCAGCGTAGTGCCCCCCATTGTTAGCCAGATAGCTGCCCCATTGTTAGGCCAGGTAGATGCCCCATCTGTTGCCAGGCGTAGATGCCCCCCTCTGACTTGCCCACGGTAGTTGCCCCCCTATTGTAGCCATGGTAGTGCCACACCATTGTTGCCAGTGCTAGATGCCCCCCCACCTTCTGTTGCCAGTAGTGCCCCTCTGTTGACAACCCAGGATAGATGCCCCCTACGCTGTTGCCAGGGTAGAGCTCCCCTCTGATTGCCAGTGTGACCTCCCGCTCTATTTGTAGCCGAGGTAGTTCGCCCCATGTGGTTATAGCCAGTTGAGTGCCCCCGCTCCATTGTAGCCAGGTAGGTTGTTGCCCCCATTGTATGTCATGACGTGTGTCCCCTCCTCCATTGTAGCCAGCGTTGTTGCCCCCCCCCATTGTTGCCATGTAGTGCCCCGCCCATTGGAGCCAGGCCCTTCCAAGGTGTGTCCCATCGCCCCCCCCCCCCCCCCCGGGGGCTAATAGTTGCAACCCCCTTTGTAAGCCAGGCTGTAGTGATACAAGCATGTTTTGCAAGGTAGTTGCCCCATCAATTGTGGGGGGATGCCAGTAGTGCCCCCCCATTGCTACCAGTGTAGTTCGCCCCCCATTGTTGCCAGTAGCTGCCCCCTCTCGCTCGATTGTAGCCAGGTTGTTGCCCCCATTGTTAGCAAGGTAGTTCCCCCCCATTGTAGCCTAGGTAGTGCCCCCTCTATTGCCAGGTAGTTGCGTGTACCATTGTTGCCAGGTAGTGCCCCCTCTTGTTGCACAGGTAGTTTGCCTCCCATTGTTGCCAAGTTTAGTGACCCCCTAATGCTAATAAAAATATAAAATAATAAATTTAGCCACTCCTCACCAGACTCCTGCCCCCAGCCCTCCAGGGGTACACCTCCCGATTCTCATCCAGCGGACGCAGGGGAGTGAGTGCCAGGACCGCGCCGTCCACTTCCCTGCGACGCCTTGAACATGTATGTACGGCCTAGCGAACACCGCTCTGCGCTGCTACATACAGCCGGGGGAGAACGGGAGGAGGGGGAAAGATCCCTCCTCGCCTGCTCCTGCTGCCACAGCAGACTACGGGAAAGGGCGGGTGAGAGTGGCGAGCCCAACTGCGGCCGCTTCACACACAGCCTGTGTGAAACGGACCCGGCTAGTGACAGAGTAGCAGACCCCACCAGCGCTACTCTTTGTCGCCGCGCGTCGTTAAGTGGAGCCCCCGCCGCTCTGCCTGGGGCAGCTTGGAGGGGAGTACAGCCCATCTCTGCCGCGCGTTAGAGGGCGGGGAGGGGGGGAGGGGACACCCATAAAATTAGCGGCGACGCTCCCCCGCCAATAAAACGGGAGCGTTTACAATCTTGGAGAGTTGGCAACCCATGTATGGGCAAAAGACTGCACCAAGAAAAACTGAAGCCGGAGATGTTGCTGGATAAAGTTCATGCCAGAGAAGCATGGGAAAAAAACAAGCTGAGTAGCCTCAGGATGGGCAACATTAGTAGACAGAGTGTGGAGGCGGTGACGGCAGCTAGCCACCAGCAGCCAAACAGCATGAGGTCAGACAGGGGCGACAATGGACATATCTGGAGGTGGCAAAAACAGGAGATAGAGTCACAGAGTGGCACAAAGGACACACAGTGTGGAGCGTCACGGCAGCTGAAGTGACATGTGAGTCAGACAGTGGCAACAATCGACAGAGTGTGTAGCGTCACGCATCAGACCACAGCTTAGCAGCCAATGATAGGTCAGACAGTGGCACCAATGACACGATGTGTGTAGGTCACAGCAGCGCCACAAGCAGCCAGCATGAGGTCAGAACAGTGGCACAATGACACGCAGTTTTGTAGGTACACGGACTCCAGCAGCCACAGCAGCAGCTATGAGGTAGACAGTGGCCCACAATGACACAGTGTGTAGGATTCACCTGGCAGCAGCCAGTAAATTGAGAGTCAGGCAGTGGCACAATGACATTCTGGATGGACCCCCCCCCCCCCCCCCCCCCCGCCCCCACCCCCCCCCCCCCTGTGTCACTAGCATGGCAAAAAACAGAGAGTACATGGCCACAGAGATGGACAGACATGACAGAGTGTGTATGGTCACGGCATCAGACCACAGCTTAGTCCAAGCATGAGGTCAGACAGTTGGCACAATGACACGAGTGTGTCACGGGCAGCAGCAGCACGGAGGTTGCAGGCAGTGGCACAATGACATTCTGGTGTGGGTGGCAAAAAACCAGGAGTATGGTCCACAGCAGTGCCGGACAATGGCACAGTGTGGAGGTCATGGACAGGCAGCCACGAGCAGCGAGCATTGGAGGTTCAGACAGTGGCAACAATGACACAGTGTGCATAGGTCTCGGGCTTCAGCAGCCACAGCAGCCTGCATGAGGATAAGGCAGTGGTTTCGCATCAATGTACATTGTTCTGAAGGTGGCAAAAAACACGGAAGTAGGCAGGGGGTTCGGGGTGGAACAGAGTGGGACATATGACACAGTTGTGGAGCGTCATGGCAGCAGCCACAGCAGCAGTGATATGAGAGTCAGACAGTGGCACAATTGATCAGGAGCTTGTTATTATATTGACCACCCCCCCTGTTGTGTTAGTGATTGCTAGGAGGTTGGGGGTGGCTAATGACAGTCTCCTTGGTAAAGATGGTGGTGGCAGATGGAGAAACTTCAGCAAGATGTGTGCATCAGGCGGGTGCGGCCCTTGGCATCAGAATATAACAGTGCGTCTGAGGCCAGCGTTAGTTTGAACCCATGACTGCGATTTGCTCACAGTTTGGGTGAGGCGTCATGGTTGATTTGCTAATCTGACGCCGTAACGGACCAGTTGCCCGTTGATGTGGAAATCCTGGCGGTATCCCGACGCACTGTGATTCATCTTGACATAGATTGAACGTTCCAGTGGAATTCCACATTTCTCCCTTGAACAAGCAGGTGGGGGGTTCTATCCTCCTAACTTGAGGTGCGTAACGATTGGCCCCCGCGTCGCCACTGCAACACCCGCTCTGATGCATTCACACTAGCTGGGGGCCAGGGCAGCGAAGCTTCTCCACTGCTAAACTCGGCTCAAGTTGCGCGGCACACATAACAGTTTGGCATGACTCCTGCTAGTCCAAGCCCGATCTTTCTAACTTGTAGAGTGTGGCCGAGAGGGCTGGCCTGTCCAAGTAGCGTACACCACCGTGTTGGTTCAGCCGACTGTCCCCTCCAGAAGTCCTGCTGCCTGCTGCTGCCATGCTGGTGACAATACCCTCCTTCACTTAGGCGGGCTGCTGTGAAGGGAAGCGTGACCTCATCAGTGGACTACGTAGGACTTAGGTTATGCTGATGTGTGGAGCTGGTACTGCCCCTCCTACCCCCCCAACTCCAGCCTGCAGCCCCGACGCGCGGGGAGGGGGGGGGGGGGGGGGGGGGGACCGAATACGTGAGGCGCCTTGAGGGAAGGAAAGCAACCCCCCCTGGTCAGACCTGTCAGAGGGCGACGAGTGCCGAACGATAGGGCAGCGGACAACCCCCCAATCTAGCATTACGGATGGATTTCCCACTATAGTATTTGAGTTTGTCCTCACCTCTCAATGCTGAGGAAATAAGGCCGTTCCCGATGTTTTGGTCCGGTTTAGCGAGGCGTCCAATAGGGGTGGAGAGACAGTAAGTCAATCCTTCTGTCCGGATGATGCCTATTCGTGGACCGTGTCACTTAGACATAGGAACCAGATTATGCATTGCTGCGTGCCCATCTGAAACAAGTGACTCCAAGGGGCTCTCATGACCTCGCCATTGTCCAACTGAATACTGCCAAGGCTGATTGCGGGGTCATCTGCCTCGTCTTCATCGTCCATCTCACCTCCTCCAGATGCTCTGCAGTCCTCCTCTCTTGACTCCACCTAGGAAGAAAATGCTCTTTTCAGACCAGATACAATTTGCTTCTTGCTCCGACATGAGTCGTCTCCCACCGTTTCTTCTCCTTCCTTCCTCCCTGCCTCATTTCAGTCCCTCACGCCCGACTCATGTTGGTCCAAGAGATGTACAGTCGCCACGTTCACCAGACCGCCCTGCCACCAGACGAGATTTTTCAGACATCTGTTCCAGAGACATGAGCAGTGGAATGACAGTTATTCATCTCCGTAGTCCCCCCACCCTCCCCCCCCCTCCCCCCCGCTGTCACCCCATGACGCCGACTGACAAATGAAGCGTGGCCTTACTCTAGCTTTGGCCTGCTCAACAAACGGCAGGTGATGTCAAGCATGAGCTGCCACCTGGCTGAATCAAAGTTACACAGCCGGGAGTACTTCTGTTCTGCCTGGATCATCGAAAAAATCGATTATTGCCTTTCTTGTTCTTACTGGTCGACGTCCAACATGTTGCAGGCAAGGAATTCCACTACATGGAAAGACATAGCATATCAGTGTGTTGTGGGGAGCGCCGTTCTGCTGCACGGCAACTCGAGGAGGGTGTTCCGGTTTGTACTGAATGGATAAAGTGCATGCCACAAGTTTCCTGGCCATTTTCATGTCTATGTTCTGAAGATCGGCTGACGAAGACTTCAGGAATCTTTCACAAACCAGATTGCGACAACATCCAAACACCATGTGCGCCATGAAGGGCGCAGGATTGGACATCCCTCCACGGGATCTGCAGCCGCGTGGACGCTGCACATGTTCATCCCATTGTCCATCACCATGGCTTACGATTTGCAGTTGGTCCTCGGAGTAAAGACACACATCGCATTTCTTGCTGCATCGGACCGCACGAGCCAGTTTTCCTCCCTCGTGATGTCGGCTCTTCGTTAGCCGAGGCCATAGCCAGGTAGTAAGAACTGCGTTACACCAGGACCACTTGTGCCCCTACTAAGCATGTGGTATGTTGAGAGCAGTACTTGTGGATGGCCTGAGATGGTGCGTGGTGGTGGAGGAGGTAAGAGAGGCGGGACATTGGCGACAGAGGAGACAGCAGTTTTGACATACGGGGGGAAGTAAGCGGGCCTGTTCTCCTGGCGCAAGTTGTTAGGTGTGCCTGGGCCGGAATGCAACATCTCACACAGTGGGATTCCGTAAATGACCTTGATAATGTACTGGCCCTGACGCCGCTGTAGTGTACGCACTGTCCAGACGTCCGCCGCCTGCTGCCTGCCACAACTTGGAAACAAACCCAGATTAAGCTTAAGGACTGGCCCACCTTCGTTCTACATATTTTACAAATCTTATCTCATTACATCCCAAAATAAAAGAAAAAAACCCCCCCACCCCCCCCCCCATAATTCCCCCACCAACCTTCCAATTACCTTAACCCACATTCACTTCCCCATACCCACAATAACACATCCATTATCCTCTACCACCCAAATTCCATGTTTATTTTTCCAATCTATACCCCCTCACAATTCCCTTCTATCCTTACCTCATCATCCCAACTTAATTAATCTACTCTAACCATAATAAAAATCCACTCACTCCCATCTCCTCCATATCTCTCATCTACTCATGTCTTCTTCCTTCTCAATCTCTTTCTCATATACCCTGTCTCCCCTTTCCAACAAATTTTCCCCCCCCCCCCCCCCCCCCCACCCCCATCAACTCACCCCCCCCCCCCCCCCCCACCCATACCCCCCCCCCCCCCCCCCCCCCCCCCCCCCCCCCGCACAGCTCCCTTCTGCAGAGTGTGGTGGAGCCATTGACTTGGGCTGCAATGGCATGAGTGTGGACTGGTCGCTGCTGCCTGCCTGCCTGTTGATGCCAATTCGGCCAGGCAGGATGGACCACCAATATGAGCGACTGTTTCTCCCAGGCCACGGTATGGTGCACGCCTGCATGTGTTGACGCAGTGCCGTGGGTGCACCATCTTTGTTAGCCTCCCTGGGCCCACGCCCTTCGAGACTTTCTGTGCTTACAGATTCATACATATACCCAATATTCGGACTCCTCGGGCTCTTAGCAATAGAATGCCCCACTACCGTCTTCCGAGTATCGGATTTTACGCCAACGCTCCGCTACTGAGTGACTACTGCTGCGCCGGCCCCCCTCCCCCCCCCCCCCCCCCCCCCCTCCCCCCCCCCCCCCCCCCCCCGACGCCACCCCCCCCGGCCGCCGCCCCCCCCCCCCGCCCGAGACTCCCCCACCCCCCCCCCCCCCCCCCCCCCCTATTTTGGGCCATCCCAAACCCCCCCCCCGCAACCTCCCCCTAGCCCCGCGCCCCCCCCCCCCCAACGCAACTGAGTCCCGTGCCGGCCGGCGGGGGGATACTTTCTTGGACATGCCGAAGACGGGTTTTTTACCCCGTGGCCGCTTGCCTCCCGACCTCACACTGCTGCTATCCTGCCCTGACTCGTACGGTCCACTTACGACCCACTTGCTGGCTACCACGCCGCTGCCTGACGCTAGCATAAGCTGACGCCCTCTTCTCCTGCGATAATGAAGCCCAATTGGCGCTCACCTGCGCCTCGCCAAGTGCTCTGGTCGGAAGGGGGTCCATACATCATCATCTATTTGTGTTTCATCGCACTGCCATACCCCTTACTGTCCTCATCACCAGTCTTGCGTATTGCAGAAGGATCTGGACATCTTCTCAAATTGACCCTCCCATGCACCACTTCAATCAGTCTACTACTTTGCGACCTACTTGCACCCAAGAAGCAGGGGATATTGGCCCCGATATTCATTCGCTCTGACCCAAGTAGTGCTGACTGCCCCTCCTCAAATTGTTAATCCTGCTATTATAGTTGGCGCCGCTAGAGCCGAGACTCACCATGTAGATCTCTGAGCTGAGGCAACCGAAATGGCGACAGAGGTGGGTGGAGGACTGGCTGAGTCGGCCGCTGACCCGCCCTTCCGCGTGCCATGCCATCTAAGGCGTTGTATTTTCATGTCTGACTGTTTCAACTCGAATCATTGGCTGGGCGTTGTCATGATGTCATTTGCGGGGAAGTGTGATGACTAGTCAACCGATACAAGAACAATTTGGGTTGCCTGAGTCCAGTACACGGCCGCATAGATGACAGCGCAGTTGTGGCCACTCTCCCGCCCGCCCAAGATGTGGACCCCTGATGCCCGAAGTACCCTTGCTGTGCTGCGATCCTGCTCCAGTGAATGTTTGTGCCTCGATGACACTTGCCAGGTGAAGAGCCTGCCCCTCACTCTCTGTCTTGACTCATACTGATTTGTTCTAAAAATGCTACAGACACTGTTTGATGAAGAATAATCTGTTATATGATATTATACACACCTGTATTTGACTTCCAAAGAACCCACTAAGTAAGTGCTAGGGTATAACCCTATGATATAAATTGTGCCCGGGGGGGGGGATCACAAATGGCAGGAGTAAACTTGAGCTTGTATGTGCGCGCTTTGAGGTAGGGGGGGGGGGACATTCAAAAACCTTGTGTATTTTACTGAATATAAAAAAAACCACACACAGCATTAATTTAACCTTCGGATTTGAATTATGCCATACTTGGAATTCCTTATGTGCGCGGTGAAGATTAATAACAATGTTTCTGTTTTGTACTGGACGATTCATACCTGCATGAACAACGCACTTAAGTTACCCCTGGATGTAAATTGACGCAAAGAATTGAGCCAACAGAAACTAGACACCAAAAAAAATAGATTTGTAGGTGATTATCAATTGCGTGTTTTGTCTACGCTACCACAACAAGAGAAAAAAAATTGTCCCTAATTAACCTTTTGCCCCCCTTTTCGAATTATGCGCTACAGAAAATTGTAATTTGTTTGGGCGGTGGTACAAAGACCGGTTTATTTTTGTCACCACAGCAGAAAACAACGCGTTAATGTAACCCCTGGATGCTAGAATTGCGCGCAAAAGAGAATTGAGCAACCAGAAAACTACTAGCTTTTGTAGCGTGTTTACGCAATTGACGTGTGTTTCTTCGCCTACACAAAAGAGAGAAAAAAACTTGCTAATTAACCTGTTGCTTTTGAATTAGTGGTACAGAAAATTGTAATTTGGCCGCGTGAGAATAGAACGGTTTATTGTGTCACAACAGCAGAAAAAAAACGCCCTTAATTAACTCCCTGTGGATGTAAAATTGCGCAAAAGAATTGAGCAACCAGTAAATATACTAGCCCTTTGTAGCGTCGTTACGCAATTGGTGTTGTCTACGCTACACAACAAGGAGAAAAGATTGTATAATCGTAACCTTTGCCTTGTGAATTATGGCTACAGGAAAATTGTAATTTTTGGCGGTGAAAGAAAGACGGTTTCTTGGAGTCACCAGAGCTAGAAACACAACGCTTAATTATCACCCACTTAGGAGAATGTAAATTGCGCAAAAGAAGCCTGAGCAGCTCACAAGCTACTAGTCTTTGTAGCGTGTTTACAATGTTTACGCTGTTGTTCTATGTACCACGACAAGCGCTTTCGTTGGGAATTATTGCAGATACTAGGAAACATTGTAATTTTTGGTGGTGAAAAAGACCACGTCTTAATTAACAACTGCTTAATTACAACGCCTTAATTAACCCCTGGATGTAATTCCTCACACCCCCCCCCCCCCCCCCCCCCCCCGGGGGGGGGTGGGCCAAAAGGAATGAGCCAGCCAAAAATGAGAGTGGGTATTTGTATTATAAAAACGCCTGCTTTCTTTATATGTATACAACAGGAACTGGCTTAGATCCCCCTTGGTTATTCAATGTGCTGTGAGCAGATAGCATTAAAATGTATATGCAGCTGCAGTGGACGCACACTGGACTTCAGATCCAATACCCCAAAAAATCAGAAATAGAACATTAAGAGAAGTAGTCTCTGAGACAAGCTGAGACACCCCCCAAAAATCGCTGTATAAAAATCAGTTCTTCAGTAACAATCAGCCGCGGCAGCACCTTCCCTGATCAGTACAGTGAGAGCGGTATGAGCTCTCAGCGTCGCGCCCGGACTTATATAGTGCGGTGACGTTACAGAATCCCGCCGGTCTCTGATTGGCTTCATCTCTGCACATGTCATGTAGGCTATGCCCTTCTTCCTCCCAGAGAGCTTTGCCCCATGTAACGCTATGTGCTCGCTTCCATTTTATCAATCAAAAGCACACTTCGTTCACCCGTAGTACCCCAAACTTCGACTTCGTTCAGAACTGAAGTTTTCCTGAAATTCTAAACGAATTCCACTTCGTTAGAATCAATTCGCCCATCTCTAATTACTATGCCTATAAAAAATTTGAGACAGCTTATATGATGATGTCATGTCTTTGGAAGCCTCTGATAGGTTTATTGGCAACATCTGAGCACACCTGTGGATGTATTTTAATTCACACCAGAAACACACTGCGTGTAACATCATGGGAAAGTCTAAAGAAATCAGCCAAGATATCAGGAAGAGAATTGTGGACTTGCACAAGTTTGGAACATCCTTGAGTGCTATTTCCAGATACCTGACGGTGCCTTATTCATCTGTAAAAACAATTATATGCTAGTACAAACAAGAATGTCCTGGAATCATACGGCTCAGGAAGGAGATGGGTTCTGTGCCTCAGAGATGAACGTGCTTTGGTCCAACATGCATATCAACCGAAGAACAAAAGCAAAAGACCTTGTGAAGATGCTGGCGGAAGCTGGTAAGATTGTGTCATTATCCACAGTGAAACGAGTACTGTATCAACATGAGCTGAAAGGCCACTATGCCTCGAAGAAGCCAAACTGTTTGGCCATAATGACCGTTTTTATGTTTTGAGAAAAAAGGGAAAATCTTGGAAGCCCAAGAACACAGCGGTGGCAGCATCATGTTGTGGGGTTGTTTTGCTGCAGGAGTGGCTGGTGCACTTCACAAAATAGATGGCATTACAAAGAAAGAAGATTATATGACAATACTGAAGCAACATCTCAAGACATCAGTCAGGAAGTTAAAGCTTGGGTGGAAATGGGTCTTCCAAATGGAAAATGACCTGAAGCATACTGCCAAACTGGTTACATAGTAGCTTAAGGATAACTAAGTCAATGTTCTGGAGCGGCCATCAGAAAGCCCTGCTCTCAATCCTATTGAAAATGTATGGACAAAGCTGAAAAGGCAGGTGCAAGCAAGGCGACCTAAAAACATGGCTCAGTTACACCAGTTCTGTCAGGAGTAGTGTTGAGCAATTTAATCGAGAAAAGTTAAAATCGGGTTGATCTTTACAGTTTTCTCGATCCAATTTTTTTTGGCTTACGATCGACACTCCGCGGCTTTTTCACTTTTACCTTAAGCTGCTTACTGTACTTTTGCCGTCATCCAATCAGTGCAGAGCACAGGGGAGGGAGAGGGGGGGCAAAAATGTCACCACTGAGGGTGTAGGGATCTCATTGGCTGCTATTGTCCCATGACCGTCTTATGTGTATGTCACAGTTATCCTATTGAACACCATTTCAACTTTACTCTCTGTACTGAACCCACTGCTGCCTCTGTGTGCTTGTTCACCAGCAGGCAGAAACACAATTTTCTAGCGATTTTACACAGGAAAAGCTGCTAGTTAGATTAGTCAGGAGGAATGGGGGACAGCTAGCTTAGGGAATCATACACATCAATAGTTAGGGAGTTTTGTATAGCTTTTGTATAGTATATAGTCTGGTATAGCTGGCTGCATTTTCCCATCTTTATTCAGAGTGCCCAAAAGTTCATTTCTCCTTTTTTGAAGTGTTGCAGTGTTGCTTCCAGTGTTCTTCCATAAGACAGCGTTAACAGATATTCCATACAAAGAAGTCTTTAATACTATTTGCTTGTAGTTACATTTTTTGATTTAAGAAGACTTCTGTGTCGTACTGTTGCCTCCAGGGTTCTTCCATAAGATGGCGTTAACAGACATTCCATAGAAAAAAATTCTGTTTCTACTCCTATTTGCCAGTTGCCAGGTATAGGCATTTAAAAACACTGTTGATTTTCTGTCAGGGTTCTTCCATAAGACCCCATTTCACAGATATTTCATGGAAAAACTTCTATTTCTAATCCTAGTTGCTAATTATAGGGATTCAAGAACAATTTTGATGTGCTGTCTTGCTGTCATGGTTCTTCCATAAAACCCCATTTCACAGAAATTCCATAGAAAAAATTATATTTCTACTCTAATTTGCCAGTTGCAAAGTATAGGCATTTAAGAACACTGTTGATTTGCTGTCAGGGTCCTTCCATAAGACCTCACCGATATTCCATAGAAAAAAATATATTTGTACTCCAATTTGCCAGTTGCAAAGTATAGGCATTTAAGAACACTGTTGATTTGCTGTCCATAAGAACCCATTTCACAGATATTCCATAGAAATAATTCTGTTTATAATCCTATTTGCCAGTTGCAAAGTATAGGCATTTAAGAACACTGTTGATTTGCTGTCAGGGTCCTTCCATAATACCTCAACGTTATTGCTTAGATAATATTCTATTTGTTCTCCAATTTGCCAGTTGCAAAGTATAGGCATTTAAGAACACTGTTGATTTGCTGTCAGGGTTCTTCCATAAGAACCCATTTCACAGATATTCCATAGCAAAAATTCTGTTTATAATCCTATTTGCCAGTTGCAAAGAATAGGCGGTCTTCGGAGTACAGTTCTTTATTAAGAGACTGTGAACAATTCTTGACCTTTTTAATATTTATATTTTTGAACATGGAGGGAACTAGGGTGGTAAGCAAGCAAAAAGGTGCATAGCACGTCGAGCTAGAGGTACGAGACAAGGTTCTCCTTCCAGTGCTCTGGACAACACACAAGCGAGCACATCGTCAGTTGCAGGACCGTCAAGCCTGTCATCGCTTGGTCAGCTAACTGTGCATCTGATTACTGAAGAGCGTCGCAATCTGTTCTTCAGTGGTTAACACAACCTGCATAGAGCAGTTTTACCTCCTCGTCCACTCAGTAATGGCCACAAATGTCGTCATCATCATCGTCATCATCAGTTCAACCTGAAGCAAACACAGCCCAAATGTCATCCAATGTACAGAAAGCTCCAGATAATCCATTTTCTGAAGACCTCTTTGATGACACAATGCGGTTGGGGTCGGAAGGCATTTTAAAAGATCAAGAGGCCAAAGAGGATGATTTTGTCTGCCCAGATGATCAATCGCTGATGCCCCCAGAGAAGGAGAAGGAAGCTGGTCTGTCGGCAGAAATCCCAAGTGGTCATCAATGCCTCGCAGTACCTGTGGCTTCTTGCCCACAGCTTGAGGATGTAGGCTGTCAGGAAAAGGAAGTCACCGGTGATGATGGTGATGATGATGACATTGCAGATCAAACGTGGTCTTTTCAATAGCAGCTCATCAGTGGAGGAGGAGGATGATGGGGTAGGGTCAGTGCGGGTCTGGCCTCCGAAAAGGAGAGGGCAGTCGCACAAGTCTGTTGACATCAATCCGCTAGCCATGGTCAGTGGTGGCAGCGGGAATACTGCTACTAGGTTTTCACCATCGAAGAGGTCCAGGACCTGTATTGCCTGGGCCTTTTTTGATCAAGCCTCAGATTCACCGACCAACATCATATGCCGGATTTGCCGTCAACCCATCAGTAGAGGAAAGAATCTACAAAGTTTAACCACCACAAACATGAAGAGGCACATGCATGTAAAGCATGAATTGCTGTGGAGGAGTAACTTGGAGAAAAAAGGCCACACAGGTCCTGGGCTTCCAACCACTGTAACATCCTCTGCCTCCTTCTTCACCACTTCCAAGCCCAAGCGGTCTTCTGCTGACGATGTGCCGGAGCAGCATGAGCAAGCACCATCCCCAGTCCCAGACATTGGCGGCTGATTCCCACCACCAGAGACAAAGCTTACCCCTTCTCCTTCCATCAGTTTGACCTGCACACCATACAGCAGCCAGTCTGGCAGCCAGCCTTCTGTGTACCAGGTGTGAGAGCATAAGAAACGCTTTCACCCCAACTATCCCAAGGCCAAAAGCCTGAATGTCAGCATGGCCAGGCTATTGGCCTCGGAAACGTTGCCATTTCGCCTGGTGGACACAGATGGGTTCCGCCAGGGGCGTAACTAGAGAAGCCTGGGCCTCATAGCAAGCTTTTGGATGGCCCCCCCGCCACCTCCCCGACCACGAACATTTACCAGGACCTCTTAGGTCATGCAATCACTAGATAATACGAGGAGTGAACACCTCACCATAGATTTCACCATCATACTAATACCGGACAAATCCCACTATACCCAGATCAACATTACCAATAGCACTACTACCTTAATATAGACCTTAACGCAGGAACATGACCACAAATTGCCACCAAACAGTGACTGAACAATACCCCTATACTATTACTGAATAAAGATCTGTATATGAAAAAGACCTATATTACTGCCATATAGTGACCATATAGTGGTATATACCAGTGTACAAAGGTGCTCTACAGACTGTACAGTATATTACCACCATACAGTGACCATATAGTGGTAGATATGTGTACATGGGCCTTTGCTGACATATAAGTGATTATAGGGCAGTTACATCTTGAGACTCACAGGTGACGTTTCTCTGAGGAGTCTTTGACGTTCTCTTTTGTTCTGCATCCAGTCCAGACTGCCATGATGACTTCTTCTGGCCACCACTTGTCCCTACAGATTTAGACTCAAATATCTTAGAAACCTCACTTTTCCATCACCTCAATCCCTGCTCCCCACCTCTGTACAAACTTCCCAAGGGTGGAAGAGCGGGTACAGGCTATGGCTTAGGGGCCATATAGGCAGGCAGGATTCAGGCAGGCTATAGAGGGTCATGCACGAATGCAGAGTTCAGGTAGGCTATAGGGGGGCATATAGGGAGAAAGGCAGGGTCAGGTAGGCTACAGCGAGGTCATATAGGTAGCCAGGCTGGGTCAGGTAGACTATAGGGGGGTGAGGTAGGCTATAGGGGGGGTCATATAGGTAGCCAGGCAGGGACAAGTAGGCGATAGGGGGGTCAAGTAGGTAGCCAGACAGGGTCAGGTAGGTAGCCAGGGTCTGGTTGGTAGCCAGGTTCTGGTCGGTAGCCCGGGTCAGATAGGTAGCCAGGCAGGGTCTGATAAGTAGCCAGGCAGGGTCAGGTAGGTAGCCAGGGTCTGGTAAGTAGCCAGGGTAAGATAGGTAGCCAGGGTCTGGTAGGTAGCCAGGCAGGATCAGGTACGTAACCAGGGTCAGGTATGTAGCCAGGGTCAGGTAGGTAGCCAGGCAGGCTACTTTAATGCAAAAGAAAATAAGAAATCACTTACTCACCTGTCTTTCGCTCCCTTGCAGCTCAGCTCCTGGGCAGTCTGTGCTCGGCGTCGGCAGTGCGATAATATGACGTCATCGTGTCGCTCACATCAGCACTGTGCGCCAGCTTAAGGCCTAGCGGGCAGGTAAGCAGAGTGGAGCAAAAGCGGCTCCGCTCTGCTAACACTGGGCGGTCCTGCGTCTGAGCGCTTGGGCCAGAGGGCCTGGGCGTTCATAACAGTTCACTGCCAGCTGATGCAGGAACAGAACTACCGGGGCAGCAGATTAAGAGCCGAGGCCCGCTGCTACATCTGCTACATCTGCTACATCTGCCAGCTGCTACATCTGCTACCCCTGTAGTTACGCCCCTGGGTTCCACCACATCATGGCCCTGGCATGCCCCCAATATCAAATGCCGAGCAGGCATTTCTCTGCCAGGAAAGCTGTCCCTGCTCTGGTCAGTCACGTGGCAGAAAAGATCTCCAGTGCGTTGGCTGCATCTGTGTCTACCAAAGTCAAACTCACTACAGACACATGGACTATTAAGCACGGTCAAGGGCATTACATCTCACTGAATGCTCACTGGGTGAGTTTGGTGGATGGCAGTGCCTCTGGTGATGATGGGTCTCGGGCTCGACGGACACTCTTCCACCACACTACTGGGATGTGCAGAGTCCAGATCCCCAACCTTGACGGGTCATGTCACGTGTCAAGAGAAAACAGGCTGTTCTCAAATTAATGTGTCTTGGAGACCGTCAACACACAGGTCAAGAGCTGTGGATGGCTCTGCGCGCTCAGACTGACCAGTGGCTGGGTGATAAGAACCTGGCTCCAGACAAGGTGGTGTGTGACAACAGGAGAACTCTCATTGCTGCCCATATGATCACTAGACTTACGCACATCCCTTGCCTGGCACATGTCCTGAACTTGTTTGTGCAGACATTTCTCAAGCGCTACCCAGCTCTTGACTGTCTGCTGAGGAAGGCTCGAGGTTTTAGCTCACACTTCCGATTTTAACACCCTGCTTTGGCACGACAGCGTAGCAGTGTCATCTGGGCCTCCCTGTCAACCGTCTCATTGTTGACGTGGCAACACGCTGGAATTCCACCCTCCACATGCTCCAGCGATTGTAGCAGCAGTGTAATGACATTATGCAGTATGAAGTGTCGCATGACCTGACGAGCAGTGGTGCGGACCTCAGGTTGTGAAGCCATAGAGAGTGGAGGCAGGTGAAAGATCTCTGCACCATCCTTCACAGTTTTGAAGAGGCCACAAAAATGGTCAGGGCGACGGTATTGTCAGCATGACCATTGTGGTCATATTTTTACTGGAACAAGTGTTAGACACTCTGTGGCAGCAAGTCCCAGCAGTGATGGAGGTGGAGGAGGACACAGATGCAGACACAGAGCCTTACTTGCCATTGCATGTAGAAGGTCCGACTGCTTCCCAATTTTGTCGGTCTCCTTTAGGCCTTGGTTCCAGGTCCAGGGCTGGTGCAGGACGACAATTCAGCTCACAGAGTGGAGCGCATGAAGCTAGCCAGGGCTCTGGTGATGGCCAGGATGAGGAATTGGAGGAGGATGAGGAGGCTGGTACTGATTATCCTTCAGTGGTAAGAGATTGGCACAGATATCAGGAGGAGGAGAAGGAGGAAGAAGAGGAGCAAGATTTGTTTAGTGCCCCTCGACCTCGAGGCTTGGGAAATCCCGGCGGCATCTCACACATGAGTGCTTGGATGCTACATTACCTGCAACATGATTCACGCATCAAAGCAATCAAAATGAACAGCGATTGCTGGGTGGCCACCCTCCTTGATCCACATTACAAAACAAAAATGAGCACTTTCCTTTCACCCACACAAATTGACAGTAGAATGCAGGAATTTGAGAAAGTGCTCATTGACCAACTCGTGACATTTGTTGTGTCTTCTTCACATTCTAATATCACAGTGGAAAAACGTCAGCATTGTGCTAGCAGTAAAATGGCAAATAGCCGCAGCAGCAGCATCAGCAGCAGCAGGCAGTGTGGCAGAAGCCTACTGGGTGATATTTTTCACTAGTTTGTTACCACCTCACCAACACCTGCAAGACAGGACAGCATTCAGACACACATATACCGCCTTAAGACCATGGTCCATGAGTACCTGTGGCCCAATGTTCTTGGACTTGGTCTGGACCCATTTGAATTCTCGGTGTCCAAATTGGATGAATGGCCTGAGCTGGCTCGGCACTCCATAGAAGTTTTATCCTGCACGGCAGCCAACGTTATCTCAAAACGAACATTCAGCACAGCTGGCGGAGTGATAACTGACAAACGTATCCGTCTTTCCCCCGAGAATGTGGATTGTTTGACATTTGTCAAAATGAATCAAGCGTGGATATCTGACGATTTTGTTGCCCCGGTTGCCGATGTCACTGATTAGTAAACTGTAGCATGTCTTCTTCACAATGTGAAATACACATTCCATCAGTCATCTATTAACATCAGTCATTTATTAAGCATTTCTGGGCCCATTACAGCCAAATCAAAAGGGCCCCCACCCATTAAGAGTTCTTGTTTTTTTTTTTACATATTTGTGATTTTTGATTAGGGCCCCTGACAGGAGTACTGCCCTATTGGCACCCTTGGCGGTAGCAGCTAGTTACATTAGTTGGGGGGGGGGGGGTACAGCAAGCTTAGGAAATCATAGACTGCAATAGTTAGGGATTTTTATATTGCTGGCTGCATCTTTCCCGTCTTTAGTCCGAGTGCCCAAAAGTTCATTTTTTGCAGTTTTGGGGGGTCAAGCTACTGAGGAAGACACTGTTAGCAAATGTCCTTCTTGGAAGAAATTTATTTAAAATCCTAATTTCATCTTTAAAAGTTGTTTGAGTGTCAAGAAAGGTCATTTTTGCTGGTTTTGGGGTCAGGCCACTGTAAAAGACACCAATACTAAAGGTCCTATTGAAAAAAATCTTATTTCAAATACTCTTTTAAATTGCTAATTTTATTCTGAGTGTCCATAGGGTCATTTTTGCTGGCTTTGTTGTAAAAGACCCCAAAAGTAAATGTCTGATTAAAAAAATCTTATTCCAAAAAATAATTTTGTTGTGCAAGTTTTTTTCTTAGTTTCCAAAAGATAATTTTTGCTGGTTTTGGGGTCAGGTTACTGTAAAAGGGGTGCCAGGGTTGCCAGGGGTGCCAATAGAGCAGTACTCCTGTCAGGAGCCCTAATCAAAAAGGGGCCCAGTGATATGTTAAAAAATAGGAACTAGTAATGGGTGGGGGCCCCATTTGATTTAGCCGCATGGGCCCCTAAAACGTTTAATAGATGACTGATTGCAGCCCTGGCTACCACTGCATCCCCTATAACCAGGGCTGCCGTCAGACCTTTCGGGGCCCCCTCCAGCTAAAGCACCTGGGGCCCCTGCAACCCCGCCCCATTCAACCCCGCCTCCTTTCAACCACGCCTCCTTTCAACTCCGCCTCCTTTCACCCCTATCGCTCCGCCCCTAATCAACCACACCCAGCAACCACTGCCAACCAACTCAAGAAAACAACAACTTACAGTTTATCTTATTGCAGTAATGAGTACATATACAAGGGCCAGCAAAAAACACTGCATGATCAACGTGTGTCACACTGTTACTGACCAAACCAGTATACCCAGTCCAATACAACCAAACAACATACAAAGACCAAATAATACTGCCACATATCACTACGTATAGTGACTAATATCACTATGATGTTACTGACCAAACCAGCATACTAAGGCCGATATTACCAATATAACCACAATATACAAAGACCCACTAATACCACCACCTCATTACCACATAACTCCAAAGATGCAGAATACTGTTAATGAATATAATCCATCAGAATAAACACCAATATTACACCATTCAATGACCATATAGCTGGGTACATGTATGAAAACTATTCTAGGTATAAACCTTTCTTTGTTGCTCATAGCAACCAATCAGAGTTCCCTTAGATTTTTTCAGAGCAAACATAAAGGGGCACTGTGATTGGTTGCTATGGAGCAACAACGAAAGTCTTTCACCTAGATAGTTTTCATACATGTGGTAGATACAGGTGCACAAAGTACAGTTACATTTAGTCACTCACAGGTGATGTCGTCTGATAAGTCGCTCACTTTCCCTTTTCTTCTCCATCCGGTCCTGGACACCATGAGGACTTTTCCTGGACACCACTCGTCCCTGCAGAATTCACAACACAAATACCTGAGACTGACAACTTCCTGTACACATCTCCCTATGACAAACTCCCCATCCATAGTTCCCCAAATAGTAATAATTACCCCTTTAGTGCCCTGGAAGTTCGTTCTATAGGGACCTCCATAGGTGAGTAGATAGTGGGTCCCCATCGGTAGGTAGCCAGGGTAGAAGGTCGCATAAGTAGAGGGAGAACCGGCCCCTCCCATCCTCTTCAGCAGCGCCGGGGCCCCTTCACTCCTCCTCAGCAGCGCCGGGCCCTTCACTCCTCCTCAGCAGCGCCGGGTCCCTCAACTCTCTCAGCAGCGCCGGGTACCCTCCATCCTCCTCAGCAGTGCCGGTCTCCTTCACTCCTCGCTCAGCAGCGCCGGGTCCTCCATCTCTAAGGTCTACCTCCTCAGCAGCGCCAGGGTCCTTCACTCCTCTCTCAGCAGCGCCGGGCCCTCCACTCCTCACTCAGCAGCGCCGGGCCCCTCCACTCCTCCTCAGCAGCGCCGGGCCCCTCCACTCCCATCCGTAGCGCCGGTCCCCCTCCCAGTCCTGTGGGGACTTATGGGGGCTGGCATACATTTAGGGGCCTTAAATGGGGCCCCCACAACATTTAGGGGCCTTATGGGGGGCCCACAACATTTAGGGGCCTAATGGGGGACCCAAAACATTTAAGGGCCTTGAATGGGGTCCCACAACATTTAGGGCCCCATTCAAGGCCTCTCAGCAGCGCCAGGCCCTCCACTCCTCCTCAGTAGCACGGGCCCCTCCAATCCCCCTTAGTAGTGCCGGGCCCCTCCCCAGTTCTGTGGGGACTTATGGGGGGCCCACAACATTAAGAGGCCTTGTGGGGCCCCCCATAAAGCCCTAAATGTTGTGGGGCCTCCATAAGGCCCCTAAATGTTGTGGGCCCCCCATAATCATTTAGGGGCCTTATGGGGGGCCCACAACATTTAGGGGCCTTATGGGGGCCCCACAACATTTAGGGGCATTATGGGGGGCCCACAGCAACATTTTAGGGGCCTTGAATGGGGCCCCCACAATATTTAGGGGCCTTAAATGGGGCCCCACAATATTTAGGGGCTTATGGGGCCCCACAACCTACAGGTGTCTTATGGGGACCCCCACAGGACTGGGGAGGGGCCCGGCGCTGCGGGGGAGAAATGGAGGGGCCCGGCGCTGTGGAGAAGGACTAGAGGGGCCCAGCGCTGCGGAGAAGGAATGGAGGGGCCCAGCGCTGCGAGTCACGCTGCGCGCCATACTGTCCCTTTAACTGTCTATGACTTACTAGTTCTTCAGAGCGCAGCAGCTCCTGACTGAGCAGCCGGACGGCCCCTCCTCCTTCCTCTGGCCTTGGGCAGGAAGCGCGGTCATTTGAATCAGTGAGGCCCGCCCCCGGCCAGAGGAAGGAGGAGGGGGCCCGCCCGGGCTGCTCAGTCAGGAGCTGCTGCGTCTGAAGAACTAGTAAGTCATAGACAGTTAAAGGGACAGTATGGCGCGCAGCGTGACTCGCAACGCCGGGCCCCTCCAGTCCTCGCCCGCAGTGCCGGGCCCCTCCAGTCCTCGCCCGCAGCGCCGGGGCGCAGTCGGGGGATACATCATGGTATGCGGCCTCTTCTCTCTACCATTATAATGATGCAAGGGGGCGGTACCTGCCGACGGCGGCGGGCCCCCCCTTGCGGCCGGGCCCGGTACGGGAGTACCGGCTGTACCCCCCTATCGGCGGCCCTGCCTATAACTACAGGCCTGCCAGCTGAACCTACATGTTCCCCGTTGGGATGTTCTTGCTGCCACCACATATATGTTCTTGGGCCCTGATGAAAAAAGTGATAGGGGGCTCCTGCCAGTTACCATGTGCCATTTCCAATACCGGTGTCTTCTTATGTGTCAAAGGGGCCCTGTAGCAGCTGCTACCGTTGCTACGCTGTCCTCATCCTTTCAGTTAGCCATTGAAAGGAATGAATTATTTTAGCCTGTGAATTTTTTTCTGTGACAACCAAATTGTCTTCACTAAGTTGTTCCACGTATCCAGTTTACTGTTATGGATGGTAATTCCAGGTTCTCTTCACCTGTTTCCATATAAAAATTAACCTGATCATCTTCTCCCCTTGACTTTAATGGGAATCGAAAATCGAATAGTTTTCTTCAAAATCGAGAATGGACTTGATCTCAAATTTTAGGATTCGCTCATCACTAGTCAGGAGGAATTCCTATTGTGAAAAACTTGTGAAAGGATATCCAAAATGTTTGACCCAAGTCATACAGTTTAAGGGCAATGCTACCAAATACTAACGAAATGTATGTAAATTTTGCTTTGCAGAAAGTAATAAAAAATGCTTTAAAAAAATTCTATCTCTATTATTCTGGCATTTGCCAAATATAAATAATTTTGGTAATCCTAATTGATCTAAAACGGGTACGGTTTATTCTGATTTCATGTCAGATATTGAGAAAAACATGCATATGTGTCTTTTTATATAGTGTATGTAAACTTCTGGTTTCCACTGTATTTATACACTAGTGCACAGCAAAATAGCATATAAAACACATAAATATATGTATACAATTATCTGCATGTAGGTAGATATATCTTTCTGATATATCATCAGAAATATACATTGCTCCTTTTAACTCAACTACTAGTCAAATCCAATTTATACATCCCTCCGCATCAGTGCCTATTGTATCATACAGTGTATCGCATTAATGTCAATTCCACAAAACATCACAAGCTGTCAGTTCTGTAATATGCAACATCATCTATGTCACCTACTGTTAAATCATGTTACAGCACAAGATATGCACAGGATTACTAAGTACTGTGTTTGGCTTTTACCTGTCACTGTTCACAGGATAACCACTAAGAGACAACCTATAAAAATATGCAGTCACATAAGAGATATAAACACAGTATAACCATGCAATAAATTTATTAATTCATAATGTACTAAACAATTGATTTAGAAATAAAATAATTTAAAGATTAAACAACATGGAAATTTGGGGGTTGAGTTTAAAGTAGCAGTAATATTACCAATAACAACAATATACAAAGACCAAACAATACAATCAAATACCACTTGCGTACTTTGCCAAACCGAATAGTTTGCCGCAGGTTCGGTAAAATGTGTGGGCTCGTGACCGGCGTTCGGTGCCTTTTTCAGCTGCTTCATCCAGTTTTTGCGGCCAGCCAATCAGCGCAGAGCACAGGGTGGGGGATTAAAAATGTCACCAGTGAGGGTGGAGGGATGACGTCTTATGTGTATGTCACTGTATTTCCTGTTGAATGCCATTTCCACCTTAATCTAAGTAGTGAATACACTGCTGCTGATTTTACACAGGAAAAGCTGCTAGTTAAATTACTCGAGGGGGGGAGCAGCTAGCTTAGGGAATCAGACACATCACTAGTTACGGAGTTAGTTTTGTATAGATATTCCATAGAAAAATTCTGTTTATAATCTTAATTGCCCGTTGCAAAGTACAGGCATTTAAGAGCACTTGATTTGCTGTGAGGGTTCTTCAATACGACCCCATTTCACCCATATTGCATCAAAAAAATTCTGTTTATAATCCTATTTGCCCGTTGAAAAGTGTAATCATTTAAGACCGCTTGATTTGCTGTGAGGGTTCTTCCATACGACTCCATTTCCCCAATATTGCATAGAAAAAAATTCTGTTTATAATCCTATTTGCCCATCATAAAATATAGGCATTTAAGACCACTTGATTTGCTGCGAGGGTTCTTCCATACGACCCCATTTCACCGATATTCCATAAAAAAAGTCTGTTTATAATATTATTTTCCTGTTGAAAAGTACAAGCATTTAAGAGCACTTGATTTGCTGTCTTTGGAGTATAGTTCTTCAATAAGATACTGTGAACAAATCTTAACCTTTTTAATATTTATATTTTTGAACATGGAGCGAACTAGAGGTGGCAAGTTAGCAAGAAGGGACGTAGGACGTGGAGCTAGAGGTACGAGACAAGACGCCCCTTTCAGTGCTCCGGACAACACACAAGCGAGCATATCATCAGTCGCAGGACCGTCAGGCTTGTCATTGCTTGGTTGGTTCCCTGTGCATCTCATGTCTGAAGAGAGGCGCCAATCTGTTCTTCAGTGGTTAACACACCCTGCATCCAACGGTTTTAACTCCTCTTCCTCTCAGTCAAGGCCACAAATATCATCATCATCATTAGTCCAAACTGAAGCAAACACAGGACAAATGTCACCCAATAAACAGACTGCACCAGATAATCCATATTCTGAAGAGCTCTTTGATGACGCAATTGGGGTCAGAAGGCATTTCAAAAAATCAAGAGACCAGAGGATGGTTTTGTCTGCTGTGACGCCCAATCGCTGATGCCCTCAGAAGAGGAGAAAGAAGCTGGTCCCTCTCTTTCCGCTGGACTCGCCATCTTTAAGGTGTGAAAATGATGAACACAAGAGGCAAAAGGCGTGGAACCCGCTATATGTTCTCCAGACCCTTTCGTAAACATGGAGTTGTTCCTTTGGCCACATATATGCGAATCTATAAGAAAGGTGATATTGTAGACATCAAGGGAATGGGTACTGTTCAAAAAGGAATGCCCCACAAGTGTTACCATGGCAAAACTGGAAGAGTCTACAATGTTCCCCAGCATGCTGTGAGTATAATTGTGAACAAGCAGATCAAGGGTAAAATCCTTGCCAAAAGAATCAACTACGGTGTTGAGCACATTCAACACTTCAAGAGCAGAGATAGTTTCCTCTAGTGCATCAAGGAAACGAGAGACAGAAAAAGTAAGCCAAGGAGAAGGGCATGTGGGTGGAACTGGAGCGTCAGCCAGCGTTTCCAAGAGAAGCTCACTTTGGAAAGGAACCTGAGCTCCCTGAGCCTATTACTGATGAGTTTATGACATAATGTGACAATATCCATATATTTTATATGGAGGGGCCAGCACTCTCGTATAGGCAGAAATTTCTCAAGCGCTACCCAGGTCTTGACTGTCTTCTGAGGAAGTCTCGAGGTCTTAGCTCACATTTCCAGCGTTCACACCCTGCTTCGGCCGCACTGTCAGCGTTGCAATGTCATCTGGGCCTCCCCGTCTGCATTTCTTCATGCAAATTTTGTTCTGAGTGTCCAAAAGGTCATTTTTGCTAGTTTTGGGGTTAGGCTTCTGTGAAAGGGTTGCCAGGGTTGCCAATAGGGCAGTACTCCTGTCAGGGGCCCTAATCAAAAAGGGGCCCATTGATATGTTCAAAAATAGGAACTAGTAATGAGTCGGGGGCCCATTTGATTTAGCTGCATAGGGCCCTGAAACTGTTAATAGATGACTGACGGCAGCCCTGACTACCACTATAACTATGTCCCTGCCAGCTGAGCCTCCATGTTCCCCATTGGGATGTTCTTGCTGCCATATATGGTGGCAGCATGGTGCAAAAGGTTTAATGGTGCTCCTGCCAGTTACCATGTGCCATTTCCAATACCGGTGTCTTCTTATGTGTCAAAGGGGCCCTGTAGCAGCTGCTACCGCTTTACCTCCTATAGCTATGCTGTCCTCATCTTTTGAGTTAGCCATTGAAAGGAATGAATTACTTTAGCCTGTGAATTTTTTGCTGTGAATCTTAGAGCCTAATTGTCTTCACTAAGTTGTACCACGTATCCAATTTTCTCTTATGGAATGTAATTGCAGCTTCTCCTTACCTGTGTTAGTATAAGAATTAACCTGAACAAATCTTAACAAATCTTAACCTTAACCATCATCTCCTATTTACGTTAATGAGTTTCAGCATTCGGCCCGAATTTGAATTTTTTAGTGCTTGCTCATCTCTACCAATAACAATGTACAAGGACCAAATAAAACTGCCACATCATCACAACATATCACCACCATAAAGAGACTGAATAATACCATCATAATACCATCATACTGTTACTGAATATAAAACATTACACTAAGACCAATACTACCACCATACAGTGACCATATAGTGGTAGATACCAATGTACACAGCACTGACTTCCAGGGACTCACACATCTTCTGTGGCTGAAGTTATCCACTTTCCCTTTTCTTCCCGGTCCAGAATGCCATGATGATTTCCTCCGGTCAAGACAAAAACCCCCATGAGGTAGAAGCCAATTGTCCACATTTTAGGGAAAAAATTCCTTCCCGACTCCAATCTGGCAATCAGAATAAACCCGTGGGTCAATGACCTTTATTCAGTATCCTAGTCACTATAATTTTTTATATTATTACACTCTAGAAATGTATACAGACTCTTTTCTAGAATCCTAGTCACTATAACTTGTTAGATTTTTACACTCTATAAATGCATCCAAACTCTTACAGTAAAGAATCCTTTTTATGTTTATGTAGAAACTTTCTTTCATATATGATGTCCCTATGTTCTAGATACAATCCTGGGTATAAGAGAGATATCTACATTGACCTTTGAAATATTGAAACATATTTTTTATGTCGCTCGAAGTCCGTCGTAAATCTAACCTGGCTAATCTTTCTGGGTATTGCAGTCCAACCAGCCCTTTTATTATTTTTGTTGCCCGCCTTTGTACCTGTTCAAGCTCTACAATGTCTTTCTTGTACAGTGGTTCCCAAATCTCTACACAATATTCCATGTGTGGTCTGATCATCATGTGCATCTATGCCCCTTTTAATATACCCCATAATCCTATTTTCTTTGGCTGCTGCTGCCTGACACTGGCTGCTACAATTAAGTTTACTGTCCACCAGGATTCCCAAGTCTTTCTCCATGTCACTTTTACCCACTTTTTATGTAAATTTTTTTGTTTAACAAGAAATCATGGAATGCATTTTACCTTCCCATGTGCATAACCTTACATTTACAGGGTGTAAATCAGTTAACATGGCGGCTGGAAGCATTGTGAAGGCTTTCATTGCCATCAAGTCTGCCATCTTATCACTTCCTGTCAAAGATAGGAAGCGACTAAACCGCCATCTTTGTTTATACAATGTAGAAGGGTGTACAATCACGCCCCATAGTGGTCAAGTACCCTAGGGGGACACAATATTGCAGTAAAAAAAAGAAAAGTAATATTTAAAGGTATAAATGAATATATATATATATATATATATTAAAATTTCAAATCACTCCATTTATATTAAAGGGGTTTTCTCACTACATCGATTCATTTTACTTCAGTCCTGTTTTCTTGTTTTAATTTTTTTATTATTGGGCGGTTTACTGGATTCTACTAGCCTGCAGTGACGAGCTGCTGAGGACATCAGGTCTGTAGATATAGCAACCAGCAACGGCAGCATATCAGGAGAGAATGAACAGGTCTGTAGCTATAGCGATCTGAGTAGCTGATGCAGCTCATACAAGAGGGGATATCTAGGAATAGGTAGCACACTGCTAAATGACACATATTGCAAAGTGACTTGTTTTTGCAAGATCTTTAACATAAAAAGCAATCCTTGTAGTGAGACAACCCCTTTAACGTCCAGTCTATTTAAATATAACATTATTTATCCTGTACAATGAACACGGTAGAGGGAAAAAAAATTTGAACAGAAAAATTGCATTTTTTTGGTCATTTCATGTCCACTAAAAATTGAGATACAAAGTGATCAAAAAGTCTCATCTATCCCAAAATGGTACCAATAAAAAGTACATTCAGCCCACAAAAAGTGCTGTGTTTCTCAGGTCCATAGGTGGAAGTACAAAAAAGTTATTATTCACAAAAAAAGAGGCTGCAGTGTAAATTTAAGAAATAGAAAATGTTTAGTTTTTTTTACCATACTAAAACATAATGCCAACCCTACATTTGGTAATGACAGAATCATATTTTCCTGCAGAATACAGATAAAGCATCATTTATACTGAAGTGTGAACGCCGTCGAAAGAAAACCTCTGCAAACATGGAGAAAGTAGGGTTTTTTTCACATTTAATCCCACTTAGAATTTTTTTTACAGTTTCCCGGTATATTCTATAATGCGGTGAATGACACCATCAGAAAGTGCATCTTGTCCCGCAAAATAAAAGCCCTCATATGTCTATGTAGATGGAAAAATTAACAAAAGTTATGGCTCTTGGCAGACGGGAAGGACAAAGGTTAGAGCCATATTATTATGACTGTTAGGAAGGGGTTAAGACTAGTGTTGAGCGATTATTATCGACAAAGTTGAAATCGGCAAGTTTTTTTGGTGATCGATATTTTTAGATCATGCGATAATAAAGGCTAAAATCTGTGACATCATCTATTAAGATCGCGCCATTTTCCCGGAGTTCCTGTAATTTTGGCGGCCAGCAAATCAGATTTTACAGAATTAGCGCAGGGTGAGATGTGTGTGCGACATCATGATTGGATGTGTATGGTTGGCGATTGGCTGGGAAAAATTCACATGACCTCGTTTTAACATAGAAACAGCGTTTCCTGTTCGGCCTCAGTGTTCTCAGGTATTATAGGAGTAGGAGTGCGCTCTGCCTGTGGCCAAACATGCTCAGCGAAATTATTCTATTCTGCACAGAGAAAACCTCTTACTATTAGCTGTGATCCTTACAATTTAGTCTAGATTAGAAAATTGGAAGATTTTATGTAGTTAGGTAGAGAATTTTTAAAGGGAGCCCTCTACCGCTGTAAAAGTCAGCGGGAGGATGGGGGCGGGGGGGCTACGGGCGAACAACAGACATGCTATATAAAGAACACTTGGTTAAAGTTCACCAAGGACTTACGTGTAGACATTGCACTGCAATATCTTTATTAATTAACAAGTTTGCTATTGAAATGTTTCCTGCGATTTGGGCAGCCTGAACTTATTTTAGGAATACACCTCATTTCTAGTAACTGCAGGTCTCGTGTGTTAGGTGCAAAAAACTCCACTTTTTATTATGAGTATTCATTTCAGATTGGTGTTCATTTTCTATTTTACCATTCCACTTTGTTCCAATATATCCACCTTTGCACTTAAATCTGAAAACAGCAATTTTATAGTGCCACAGGTGAATTGAAAGAGGGTGCAATAAAATACCTGTGTATTATACGAAAAAAAATAAACAGATACGTGTTTTTTTTACTTTTAGCGCATACAGCTTTGTTCATTGACGCAGCTGCACGTAAATATGAAAAACAGCAATTTTTATTGTCACCACAGGTTGAATTGAAAGGTGCAAAAAATACATTTTATTATCCGAATACATTTCAGATACTTGTTTTTTTGCACTTTGCGCATACGCTTTGTTCATTGGGACGCGCTTGCACGTAAATCTGGAAAAACAGCAATTTTATAGTCACCACACGGTGAAATTGAGAAGGTGCAAAAAATACCGAGTATTATACGAAAACATAACAGATACGTGTTTTTTGACTTTGGCGCACTACAGCTTTGTTCATTGACTACAGCTTGAACGAAAATCTGAAAACAGCAATTTTATAGTCACCACAGGTGAATTGAAAGGTGCAAAAAATACATTTTATTATCCGAATACATTTCAGATACGTGTTTTTTGACTTTGGCGCACTACAGCTTTGTTCATTGACGCAGCTTGCACGTAAATCTGAAAACAGCAATTTTATAGTCACCACGGTGAATTGAAAGGTGCAAAAAATACCGTGTATTATACGAAAACATAACAGATACGTGTTTTTTGACTTTGGCGCACTACAGCTTTGTTCATTGACGCAGCTTGCACGTAAATCTTAAAACAGCAATTTTATAGTCACCACAGGTGAATTGAAAGGTGCAAAAATTCCTTGTATTATACGAAAACATAACAGATACGTGTTTTTTTACTTTGCCGCACTACAGCTTTGTTCATTGACGCAGCTTGCACGTAAATCTGAAAACAGCAATTTTATAGTCACCACAGGTGAATTGAAAGGTGCAAAAAATACCGTGTATTATACGAAAACATAACAGATACGTGTTTTTTTGACTTTGGCGCACTACAGCTTTGTTCATTGACGCAGCTTGCACGTAAATCTGAAAACAGCAATTTTATAGTCACCACAGGTGAATTGAAAGGTGCAAAAAAAAACGTGTATTATACGAAAACATAACAGATACGTGTTTTTTGACTTTGGCGCACTACAGCTTTGTTCATTGACGCAGCTTGCACGTAAATCTGAAAACAGCAATTTTATAGTCACCACAGGTGAATTGAAAGGTGCAAAAAATACCGTGTATTATACGAAAACATAACAGATACGTGTTTTTTGACTTTGGCGCACTACAGCTTTGTTCATTGACGCAGCTTGCACGTAAATCTTAAAACAGCAATTTTATAGTCACCACAGGTGAATTGAAAGGTGCAAAAAATACATTTTATTATCCGAATACATTTCAGATACGTGTTTTTTGACTTTGGCGCACTACAGCTTTGTTCATTGACGCAGCTTGCACGTAAATCTGAAAACAGCAATTTTATAGTCACCACAGGTGAATTGAAAGGTGCAAAAAATACCGTGTATTATACGAAAACATAATTTTTTGACTTTGGCGCACTACAGCTTTGTTCATTGACGCAGCTTGCACGTAATCTGAAAACAGCAATTTTATAGTCACCACAGGTGAATTGAAAGGTGCAAAAAATACATTTATTATCCAAATACATTCAGATACGTGTTTTTGACTTTGGGGCGCACTACAGCTTTGTTCATTGAGCAGCTTGCACAAAATCTTAAAAAAACAATTTTATAGTCACCACTGGTTGAATAGAAAAGGTGCAAAAAAAATACGTGTATTATACGAAAAAACGTAACAAGATATGTGTTTTGACTTAGGCGCACTACAGCGTTGTTCATTGAACGACCGCTTGCACGTAATCTGAAAACAGCAATTTTATAGGTCCCTACAGGTGAATTGAAAGGGTGCAAAAAAATAAATTTTATAATCCGATACATTTTCAGATAACGTGTTGTTGACTAGGACGCACTACAGCTTGTTCATTGACGCAGGCTTGCATCATATAAATCTTATAAAAAGCATTTTTATATCACCACAGGTGAATTGAAAGGTGCAAAAAATTGCGGCGTATTATACGAAACCATAACAGGATTACGTGTTTTTGACTTTGGCGCACTACAGCGTTGTTCACTTGAGCAGCTTTCACGTAAATCTGAAAACAGCAATTTTATAGTCCACCACAGGTGAATTGAAAGGTGCAAAAAATACATTTTATTCCGAATACCATTTCTGTACGTGTTTGTTGACTTTGGGCACTACGCTTTGTTCATGACGCAGCTTGCACGTAAAATCTTAATAAATAGCATTTTATTAGTCCACACAGGTGAATGAAAGGAGCAAAAAATTACCGTGTATTCATACGAAAAACATAACAGATAGTGTTTTTTGACTTTGGCGCACTACAGCTTTGTTCATTGACGCAGCTTGCAAGTAAAATCTGAAAACAGGCCAATTTTAATTAGTCACCACAGGTGAATTGAAAGGTGCAAAAAAGACATTTATTATCCGAATACATTTCGATAAGTGTTTTTTGACTTTGGCGCACTACAGCTTTGTTCATTGACGCAGCTTGCACGTAATTGAAACAGCAATTTTATAGTCACCCACAGGTGGAATTGAAAGGTGCAAAAAATACTTTTTAATTTATACCGAATAATTTTCAGATACGTGTTTTTTGACTTTGGCGCACTACAGCTTTGTTCATTGACGCAGCTTGCATGTAAATCTTAAAACAGCAATTTTATGGTCACCACAGTTGATTTGAAAGGTGCAAAAAATACCGTGTATTGTACGAAAACATAACAGATACGTGTTTTTTTACTTTGCCGCAATACAGCTTTGTTCATTGAAGCAGCTTGCACGTAAATCTGAAAACAGCAATTTTATAGTCACCACAGGTGAATTGAAAGGTGCAAAAAATACATTTTATTATCCGAATACATTTCAGATTAGTGTTTTTTTATGGGGCACTACAACTTTTTCATTGAGAGCTTGCCTAAATCTAAAAACAGCAATTTTTATAGTCCCCAAGGTAAATTAAAAGGTGAAAAAAATACCTTTATTTAGAAAACATAACAGATACTTTTTTTTTCCAATAAAATTTTTTTTTAAAGCCTTTTTCAAAGAAAATATTTTTAAACACAAAAAAAAGAACATTTGCATAGGGTGAAAAAGGAAGTACTTCTAGAATGCAAACATTGAAGATGTCATCAAAAAGAGAATAGACTAAACCTTCCTGAGCAAAGTAAACCCCGTGGCCGACAACATTTTACTAATATGTCCTAAGCAGAAAAAAGTGCAGGCATGCAATAGTAGGGCCCCGGAAGCCGTCTTAGTGAACCTAACACCCTAAGCCGGGGGTAGCAAAATAAAAAAAAGCAAACAAAAGAAAAAAAGGGAAGTAAAGGGGAAAAGGAGGGGAGAAACACCAGCCGGGGCCCCAGGGCAGCACAAGAGAGAGGGGGATTTCAAGAATCCCATTGAAGAAAAAAAAAAGTAAAAACTTCAAAACTTCAAAAAACCCAAAGGGTCAAAAACAGGTTATTTTAACTAGCATTCCCCCAAGCCCTGAAACTCCGGACTAGCTTTGGTAAATAAGCCCAAAGGGGCCCATGTCCGAAACAGTATTGCAGCCTGGGTGTGGACGCAATCATTCCCCATAGATAGGTAGAGGCGACTTCGCTCACCCATTCCATTTTGGGGGGGAACGGTTTGCCCCCCAATGGCCGGGATCCTGTCTTCGCAGCTTGGAGGAGTGTTACTAAAGACTTTTTTTTAGGAGGACGCGAGTGGGCAACATAAACAGGAGGGGTTTGGCCTCTGGGGAGTTGGAATAAGTGTCCCAGTACAATCCCGATGGCCCCGGAGAACTGTCTCCCAAAAGCCCCGGCCTTGGCAGCCCCACCAAAAATGACCAAGTGCCGACCTCCCAAAACACCCCGCACGTATCGGGGCACTCGGGTACCATTTGTGAAGTAAGGCCGGACCCCTTACCATCTGGGGAAAACACCTTAAAAATCGTCCTTGGGCCTTTCAAGCTATTAAAACCGCGGGGTAAGGACGAA